>JAPYYX010000463.1:0-108761 GCA_030522605.1 Cremastinae sp. B BG-2022a | reverse complement strand
ATTACTTTATTGCAATTTATTTAGATTTTACTGTATTGTTTTGCTAACAGAATATGAAACTTTGCTTAACCGTCCATCTATTGGTGCGTTTACCCTATCAGACCATATTTTTTATTCTTCGTAAATTTGTAAATAATCGAGAAAATATTGTCAGTGACGTTTGTTTTGACAGATAAAAAGAATTCTGTATTATGCAGAAAAAACATTACTTTCCTGGAGATTTAAATTTCCACGTGTATCAGAAATCGTCGATTATCCACGTTAATGGCTTATTACGTTGCAACTGTTACCAGTCTGGCTAGCTCCCTAGATTTGAAAATTGAGAACCCCTTTTTCATTTCTAGGTTACACGCGCAGCGAGCCGAGTTTCACTTTTTCGACGTTCGACTCACACATAGAGGCTTGAAGAGGGAGAGAGAGAGATACAAGGAATACGAGAGCAGCATCATAGCACGGCTCACACGAGACTTTATGGACGAGTAAACTAGTCAGTAGTAAAGGCAGTTACCAGCCTGGCTGAGATACGTACTTCTTACACTTTTTTTCCTCCTTCTTCTTCCTCGCCTTCGCCCCACCTCGATCCAGTTTTAAGTCTTTAGCTCGAGAGGTAAACCGACTCGAGTCCATTAATCTTTGGATTTTGTTGGTAAAAAGAAATATTAAGAATGAATCGGAGATATTTTTACAACAATGAAAATTCATTGAATGTGCCGAAATGAAAAATATTGAGAAATCGAATAATTGAAATATGAGAATGGACGGTGGTCCATTCATTTGTTTTCAATTAAGATTTTGTGTCTACATTGTTCTGGATCTGATGAAAAATGTTCGATAGAAATCGCATGTGTAAAATGTGGAACTTGAAAATTGATATTTAGCTACCGAAAAATTATTTTTTTTTTCGATTGTAAATCGATCATCCTGGTAAAAATTCGAAATGTTATTTCTCACCTTCGCGAGCGGCGCTTAAACTTTGCAGTGACTTATCTATGAATAATGTGGTATCGCCACGGTACAGTGCACTGGAAATAAGTTTTGAAGGAGATAGAAGCCGAGCCGATGAAAATAAAATTAAAAATAATGAAATACAAGCAAAAAAAAAACGTAAAAAGTAAAAGTCATAAATCTGTCGCTGCGTGCGATTGACTCGAATCTATATGGACGAGAGTGTAAAAAACGGTTTTTGTATGCATTTGCTCTTTTCACTGTGCTCGAAGCTCGATGCCGAGTGTTACATGAAACCGTACCTCGGGCTGCTGTACGAATTACGATGTGTTATTGTTCCTACTAAAACCGCAACTCATTTTTACACCTTTTCTTTCTCTCAAGACAAATTTTTCTCAACTTATGCCAAGCCAAAAAATGATAAAAATTTTTTTTATCTTTAAAAAAAATAAGTTCAATCTTATCATCTTATCAAAAAATTATCCGATCCTTAATACAGATTCATTGAAGAATTGAAAAAAATACATCAAACAAATTTATTTTAGATAAAACATGGAAAAATTTTAAAAATCATTTTTTCATAAAATTTCTTCTGGATTTGTTTGTTTTATGATTTCCAGGTCCTTGAAGTGATTCTCTTCGAGGCAGAGTCGATGCAAAATGAGTGCTCGTATATAGAAAACCGAGAGGCGAAAACTTTTTGGTTAGACGTAGAAACGCGTGCTAGAGTGTGTGCTCGGTGAAACTCAACTTTAGAAGGAGGCGCGTGAACGAGCTTGGAATACGCGAAGACAAGAAACTTTCATTTTTGAAAGAAGCCCTGAGGAGAGACGGCGACGAGGGGTCGAGAGAGGTCTGGCCGGACGTTCGGCTTTGGGCCATCGTTAATTCCTAAATAGCTTCTGGAATGAAAGTATTTTAATTATCAAGATACTCAACGCGATTACTTCGACGTTGGGATTCGATATCTGGATGAAAATTTTGAAAATGTACAAAAAGAACTTTGAAAATAAAATCCTTCGAATTTTTATCTTCATTTATGTACTATATAAAACGAAAAAAGGAAATGATTAAAATTCCACAAAAGAGCTTCAAAATTATTGTGAATAAAAAATTAGTTAATACACATTTTTATCAAAAATTAAAAAATAATTTAAGACGATATATTTTTAACTCTCAAACAGCTGACAATATGATAATAATATCAATCATAGTATCTGAGTAAAAGTAAGAATCAAATTGAAAGGTATGCTGAATGAAAAAAAATCAAAAGTCAATAGTGAAATGAAAGTACCAATTCGGTTGTTTGGGCGTAACGAAGGAGTAAGAAAAAAATGGTGGATAACGAGGAGAGCGCACGAATCGTGTCTTCCTTCTCATATGCGCTCGGGTGATCAATATGCATCGTAAACGACTTGGCGAGGCTGCGGTGCCGGTTAAGTCGCCCGTTGAAAGTGAATCCGCGATTCACCGCGCTCGCAGCCTGGATTATACACTCGACATTCTTATATAATATTTGTATATAGAAATGCGTGTCAGTGTGACACGAAAAAACGAGGGATCCCATTTACTTTTATCGAGAAAGAAAAATTCTTTTTTTTTCGGAATTTCGTTAAGTTTTTTATCCATTTATATCTTCACGAATTTTTTGGTGCATTTTTTTTAATTATCTGTGAGATTGTGGTTATTAATCAAATCTGAAATGGAAAATTCCATTCCGAAAAAAGTTCATTAGTTGATAGTAAAAAATGCGTTTATATCGGTCGAAAGTTTCTCAGAAGATATACGCAGTGGACGATAACAATTTTGATAACTTATCAACGGTGATCGTTTGAATGGTAAAAAAAACAGAGAAAATAAATTTATAATTTATTTTATCTAAATTATTAGTTTTTATTTAATTTTAATTTATTGTTCATTGGCTTTTTCGTCACAAACTGTTTTTACGTTACAAAAATTCGAGGTGTGACGATAACATTTTCAATTTTCATCCATAAATATTCCAAACACGCCGGCAGATGTTTTTTTTACGTATTCGATCACGATTCCTTTGCGTAGATTCGCAAATTTATTACGCGATATTACGAGCATTACGTTTCACCGCTTTCATTATTCCTATTATCCGGGCATTTGCTATCCGCGACGTGGAAGCATCACGATTGGTAAATACGCGTAATAATATATTGTTCCCCGTTAACGCTGCTTTGCATATTACGCTAATGCGTACGCGTGGCTCGATACACGCGAGCAGTTATAAATTATAGTGCAAGTTAGTTCGATATACGCGATATGTTGAGAAAAAGAGAAGACGAGCAAGCATCGTTGGTTTTTCTTCTCTTGTCTCGATTTTTCATTCTTTTTTCTTCATTTTTTTCTCAATTCTTATTTTTTATTTTTCTCTTCATTTTTCTATTTTTTCTTTCTCATTTTTCTATTTTTTTTTCTTTTCATTTTTATCTCTCAGTTTTTCGCGCCTTGTTTTTAATTCTATTTTTTACTTCACGGTTTTTTCTCTTTAGTTATTTTCACGACCTTTCTCCGTGCATACGGGAAGAAATCGCATACGCCGAAAAAAAGTCGAAATAAATGAGAAAAATTTCAAAAAATAAATAATTAAAGAAAATAATATAAAAATGGAATGAGAGGATCGAGAGCGACCTCGGATGCTTTTTCGAGACTTCTCTTGCATCCTTGCCCCGGGTTCGGTGAAGGTACGTGCGTGGATATCGTGTTTTTGGGCACGACGGAGGTGTAAGTACGAGGAAGCGCGCGGAGAAGGAGGAAAGGCCAACTTTCTCCATCTATTAGTCTCCATGTAAACGTGCGGGTACGCATGGATTTCTCAGGAGCATTCGTGACGCCTTATTGCCGAAAAAAAGTGGCCTTCCTTCATCCTGTCCCCACTAACGTACAGAAACTTAGTCATTAACGATACGTGATTCCCAAACTGTATTTACGACTATTTAAATCCTTAAAGATAAATTTCGACGTTTTATTTGTACTTACGACTTCTTTTGCTTATTTAAAATTTTTACAGAATTTGGTAAATTTGTAAAATAAATTTTTTTATGTTTTGATAATGAAAAAATAATTTCATTTCTTTTGTCGTTAAGAAAAATATGAGACATTTTTTTCGACTCGAAAAATTATTTTCAATTTATTTAAAATAAAAAAGAATTTATTTTTAGAAGACAGACGGTATTTTTTAATTATAAACGTTTATTTTTTCTATTCAGATTCATTTACATTATGTTTTAATCACGAAAATAAAAATTTTTCAATAGTCTTGAAAATTTTTGTTTTGATACAGACGATGAAAATTATTTTAAATCGTACTTCGCCAAAATTGGTTCGGGTTAAAATGCTATTTTGAATTTACCTGCAATAACAAATATAACTTCTCGTATACAAAGTTTGTTTTTTTAAAAAATGATTCAACGTTTCTTTTCGCGACCAACATTTGATTTTACGAGCTCAAAACGACGTTACTTATTTTGTCAACGTTTCCGGGACCTCGAAAATCCACAGCTCCGCTTCGCAGCTGTACCGTGTTGACCCACTTAGAGCGTGTTTTTCAATTCCCATTCCAATTGTCTTCTGAGCCCCGTGACGAGCACGCTAAAGTATTTTCTCCGGCCGGAGACACTGAGACGAACGTGGAAATGTATGCATTCGAAAAATCCATCATTCATGAATATCTTTTAGGAGTAAAACCAAATTCGGAAGTGCTGTTCTCCTTTCATTCTCACCTCGCCTCTTTCTTCCTTTTTTTTACAAATGACAGTTACACAATCTACTCGGAATTACCGTGTTCTCCACTTCCCGGACTGTCATATTTTATTATTCGCACTCAGCGGACCCACTGACACACTTTTCTCGGATCAGAACTCGAGAAATTCGTTCAGTACGTTTCAAAGAGAAGTTAAAAAAAACATTTAATTTTTTTTTAGAAAAAGTTGCAAAAATTGCAGAAATAATTTGAGCGATGCATATTTTTATCTTATTGTTGTTATAAAAGACAGAGATTGGTTTTTTTGATAATTTTTTGTGGGCGTCAATTGACAGCTTTTCTCGTACGAAAATTTAGAAAGTTTCAAAAATTTCATGCTCATGAAGGATTTGAATTTCCTTTCTTCTTCTACTTCAAAGTCGAAGGCTCGCAGAGTGTTGGAAAATGTTAATACAAGAAAATTCCCTGCGTAATAAACCTGTCAGTTGCGTAATATATTTTGGGTCAAGAAATTATAAAGAAATCAATTTTCCATTAAAGATTAAATTAAAAATCTGCAAACACGGGGATAATTAATCTTCGACGCAATCTGGTGGAAATTTTAACGTCAATAAAAAATTATATGGAAAACAAGTAGCGAAGAGTAAAAACGTAGCCCGACATAAATCTTGAGCGTTCAAGAGTTATAAAATTTATTGGAAAAAGTTATGAACAATCAAACGTTTTATAGAAAAGCCAAATTTGATCTGAATAATTCGAAAATTTTTGGAAATTTGGTTATTTTTATCCACAATTTTTTATCAATATTTACGTCGTAGTTTACAGAACGAGATAGTGATTGGGGGAGAGATGCCGAAAAAGTATCAATAAAAAATGATAAGAAAAACAGAATACGTAGACCAAAAATTTACCCCGTAAATCTTGAATGAACGCTTGTCAGTTACCAAATTTCATTGATAAAAATGATAAACGATAAATGAAGTAACAAAATCTAACCTGCAAAATTCTATAAATCCGGAAATAGAATCGTATATTAAATCGAAACGACAGCATAGCACCAAAAAAAACTAAAAATACCAACAAGAAACCACAAGAAAAACAAGAATACAAAAAGCAAAAGTTCGTCATAAATCTCAAACGAGTTATCAAATTCATTCAGAGCAGGCGGTAAGCGATCAATGAAAAAGTGAGATCTAATCTGCAAAATTGTGAAAATCAGGAAAATCGTGTTTACCATCATATCCACGGGGTGGCGCCGTGGTCGCGAGAGAAAGAGAGAAAGAGAAAGAAAAAAAGTGAAGTGGGGATCGCAGAGACGAGATCGTTTCACTCTCGCGTCAGAGAGCCCGCATCCGTCCGTGCGATGCGGTTAGTAGGTTAGCCACTTTTCCTTTTTGCCTGAGTTATCCAACTCTCTTCGCTCTTGCGGCGTGTCTGTCCGTCGTAACAGGCGAAAAAGGCGCTCCGGAGTCCGCGCACGTTCTCCGTTTCCCTCCTCGCGCGCGGGCTTCGGGCACGCTCGTTGTGTCACACTCTCGCTTCCTCGTGCGCGGAAAAAGTCCCCGCTTTCTCTCCCTCTCGCTCTCTTTTTAGATGAGAGGAGAAAATAAACCACCGACGGGCGTAATAACAGAATACCTGACCCTGGCAATCGTGGCTCGACCGGCCGGCAAATCGTGTTATGTGGCGCAATAGATCGAGCGCGTGTCAGCGCACTCCGGCGCATAATGAGACAGATTACAAAAAAGTAAAAAAAAAATTAAAATGCATGTGCGCAATATCAAATGCGATTTGAGCTATGTAAACTCGAATCGTCTTTTTAGACGTCAATACCGAACAATTCGACGGGAAAACTGAAAAAAGATTTTCGACGATATCATCGATCAAATCTCAATCCAAACGCATATCTGCAATAAAAATTTAAACCACAAAACTCATTGGAAAGCAAACAGTAAAAGATAAAAATCTACTCAGTATGCAAACTCCAGAATTCAGATACTCTGATAAATCTCGAATTAATGGATTGCAAGTCGAACACTAAAAAAAAAGTCATGCATTAGGGAAACTGAAAAAGACTTTTACCGGTAATGTAGATTTCTTCATCACGAATATTAGAAAATGAACGATAAAATTTATTCACTGCAAACACTGATCGAAATAACAGAATTCATTTTGGGTCGTACTTTAGCTGATAAAATTATTGAAACATTTTTAAAAAAATATTTGTCGATAAAGTAGAAATTTTGCTAATAACCTAAAAATATGTCCCACACTCAGTTCCAACGCACGTCGTTGTTTTCATCACGTTCAAATTCAATCGCCTTTAATGCGTTTCGTTACTCTAATGCCATTCGTTACCTTTCGCCTTTCTTCTCGATATGTGAGAGTACGCATTCGCCCGATGAAAAATAAGCGTAGAAAAAAAGCGAGGTTAGAATGTATTCTGAAAGTCGAGGAGCATTAGAATGTGAAATGGTCTCTTCAAGGCTGCATGTGGGCACAACTGATTATAGCCCACTGGTAAACGTGTTTCTTGGCTCTCATGGAGCCGGAATATAGATGAATGTGCGTGAAGGTTCTTCAAGAATACCAGGCACGTTATTTTCAAGCGGGAAAATCGTTCGAAAGGTTAAACCCCGAATTCAGATCGATCAACCCCGATTCGATGAAAAAAAAAAAATCTTCTCGATACGGCTTTCTTGAACTTTTTGACGCTCGAAGCCGTTTCACGTGCACAATCCACCGGAAACCGGAGCTTGAACTTTCTCGTATTATTATTAAAATAAAATTATCAGCTTCCTGATAATTTTGAGATAACTTCAAACAAGCTGAAATTTATTTCATTATTCCGAAGCATTTTTTTTTCTTTTCTTTTTTTTTTTTGGTTGGGTGAAAACCTCGAGAGTTCGGGTCCAAGTAATGGAAAGGCGGCTGAACCGCGCACGTGTCACTCGGACCGCGGCTAAACGAGCCAAGCGTGGCGAGCTCTATTTTTTTTATTATTTATTGCTGCAGCAATCTCGTTCACGAATTTCTCGTACTAGGTTTTTCGTAAACGAATCGTGCTGATTTTCTAAACTATTCCTGAAAGATTTGGACTGGAAATTGGATGAATTATTGGACGCGATTGAATGCGGTGTTTCGATGGATAGCGGAGGGCGGATTTTTTTCGCCTGGATAGACCGAAAGATGCCTCGCCGCTCACAATCCGTGACGCTCCGTGACTCGGGATCTAGGGCGATTGTATAATCCCAGGAACATTTCGCTGCAATCATCGAATTTTTTTTTCTCATTTTATCCAATTTTTGATGCACCGAATTTGGATTCTATGCGAAAATTTGTATAATCATTTTTTCTGTTTCTTTAAATTTCGTTTTGGAGTCTTAGCGTTATGATGTTTCTTGATTTTATTTCGTTCTTGGTAGAAATTAAATACAACAAGAGCTGGAATTTTATGCAAAAATTTGTCACTTTGAGTTTGGATTCCATGCGAAAATTTGCGTATCATTTTATCTCCTTTCTCAAATTTCCATTCGGAGTCACAACGTTTCGGTATTTCTTAATTTCAATCCTTATATCGTTCAAAGAATCGCACAACCTGAGAACGAAATGTCTATAAAATAAAATGAAAAAATCATTAAAAAAAATTGCCACAATTTTGCAACTTCCAATCTTTGAAGTTGTGCCATAAAAAATTATGGTTGCATTCACTGCAAGAAAAGTTCATTAAAATCGATAGTCGCCATCACTGCCTCGCTATTAATTATCAATTGCATTAAGAGCGTCTGTCAATTTTCAATAGCTCATCGCTCGGTCGATCGAGCGCAATAACTCTTGCGGAGAATGAAAATCGAATATAAGATAAAAAATAGAAAAAAGTTAGGAAAAAAGGCAAAATAAAGTGAGAAAAAACGATGAGAGAAAAATGGAATCTCCTGTCAAAAGCATAAGTCATCTTGGACGGAGGGACACATATGCTCAGAGCGAATTACTTTCAGCGCACGTTGGGAAATTCTGCAATTACGCTTATTGCCAATCTATGCCTAAGCCACAGACAGTCTACGATATTTTACTTATTTTATTTCAACTTTTTTTTTCGTCTTCTCGATGCTCCGCGCGTTATCATTATTTCGTATTGTGCAGCGGAATAAAATGGATTACGTTAATATTTCAAAACTCGGAGTCTGAAATATATTGTTCACGCTTATTACAGTTTTTTTGTAGGATTAATTTATTTTTAATTCGTCAGTGGAGCGACGAAGAGAGAAAACGTCATTTTTTATTCTTCCTTGAAGAAAAATTCTGTATGATGGTTTGGAAGGATATGACACGTCCAAGAATGAGAATGCCAACGAATTCTTCACGGAATTTCCGCGCGGAAGATTCACGCAGTGATTCAGTTTTTATTTGCGGTTTTCAGTTCATTAAGGTTACTTCAATTGAATTTCTATCTAATACCCGGAATAATGGAATTTTTAACTTTTTATCAATAATGAGTTTTAGTCGTTTAAAAAATTTCATAAAATATAAAATTTTATAATTTTTCCTCTTTTTGATAATTAGTAAATTTTAAATGACAACCAACTTGTGTTACAAAAATCTAAAAAAACATTTCCAAGATGATGAAAAACAAAATTTAACAATTTTCGAATTTCTATGTCTCCGGATGAGTCTTAAGTTCAATTTAATTGATCCTCTCATAAGTACCTGAAAAAATGGAATATTTAATTTTTCATGAATAAACAAATTTAGCATTAGAAAAATGTAATAACTATTTCTAAGACATCGAAAAATAGAATTTGGTAAATTTTCGCTTTCCTGATCTCAGCCATGTATAATCGTCCGATTATCCTCGGGTCTGATTAGCATGGCAAATTTATTCTTAACTCTGATTCGTTTTCCCTGGAAGAACAATGATTTTTTTTCCGGTCTGAGAGCGAGCTTGATTGCGCAATCGGGCGCCGATGAGTGCGTCGTCAGGAAGCAAGACGTTTGCCTGGGTTACCGATGTTTCTTAATGCAGGAAAGTAAAGTGGCCACCTCAGAGACAATGCCTCGTGAAAATAGGGCAGTGTAATTAAGCCGTTATATAACAGCGAGCAACTCCTAAGCACCAGTTTTACTCGTACACTGTAACGGTAACAGTTACGATCTTTCCCTTCTTACTCGAGATTTTTTCATCCAGATAAATTGGGCGACACAGCCGATTCCATACACTTTCATTGTTCAGTAATTATTATGTCTTATTTTTCATTTTTATACGACTCTAACCTTTTTTCGTATCGACAGGCCTGGGAAAATATTCAATATTTTTAAAGTCATATTTTTAAGCTTATTTTTTAATCTGGTTCGATTTTATCGCCATTTTTTCATTGAAAAATATAAATTTAGAAGGGATTAAAAGTTGAAAAATGTTGAGCGATGTGAAATTAGTTTCATTTTTCTTCGATGCCCACAGCTTGGAAAAACAGCGGAGGCAGAAAGCTTAGAAAAAGGATAAGAATGAGAAGAAGAGGAAGAAAATTGAGTAATCTATTGTATGTAAAACGTAGCAGAAAATTGAGATAGGTGCGGGGAGAGGCGAGATCAACGTTTCAGATTTTCTGGTACGTGTCTCCGAACGATCGTGATTCCTGACCGATTTCACTTTCTTGATGCTCGAACTGTGACCAGGATTTCGGCTACTTAATTATTCGACGTATCTCGTCGAGGAATAACAAAAAAAACGTTTCAAAATTTCACCGAATTATAGTCTCGAGATAAAAAATTTTCCACGTACCTGCACCTACAAAAAAAAGATCGAGAGTGTCCAAGAGGTGTATAAGTCGATTTTAATTACAATCATCTCTTATCTGATATTTTACATATATTTTAATGGAGAATTGTTCGTGAAAGTACGAAAAAAACGCTTCGTTAGAAAATGAAAAATGATTTTTTAATCATGATTTTTCATGCAGGGCTTGCTGACTTTTTTCAAATCATTTCCGGTTTGATCTCACAGAAACAAGATCGGAATTACATTTATTGACAAATTATAATCATCGTGATTATCTTTTTATGAAAATAAATAAAAAAATTAGGAAAAATTATTAAATTTTCAGTTGACAATCTAATGCCTAGGATCATTATTTCTATCGTTATTAGTATTATTATCTCAACAAATACTTTTTTTACTATCTATTGAGTCGGACAATTGGCATCCAGCGAAACCTGACTCACTGGGTTCAAGGAATTTTTTTAAAATCCTGCTTTCTTTTCTCTGGAGCTCATGAGTCACCGCAAGGTGTAACAAATTGTAAAAGTAGTGCAATTAGTTCAGAAAGAAAAATGCTAATAATATCTGCCGAAATTTATTTTTGAATCAGCAGTTCGTGACAAATTATCAAAAATAAATTTTTTTTTGTCGCAACAAATTCATTTTTTACATTTCAATTTTTTTATCGAATAAATAATTAACGAAAATAAGTATGTACAAAACATTTTTTAACTGAATATGTTTTTTAAACTTTGTATTGTAAAGTTTGAAAAATACAAAATAAGAAAGAAATTGTGAACCTGTGCATAAAAATTGAATACCGCAAAATTTGGAGTAACGTAATTTTTTTTCTCCTATAAATTTGAGGTGAATCGAAGAACGCAGGATTATGGCAACAGGCGTCATAGCGTGTCTAATTAGGCAATCCAGCCTCTTACCGTGATTTTTTTTATTTATTTGATTTTTTCCCCTCTTTCCACGAACGCGTTCCAGCGAGCTCGGACTCGCGGGACAAACTAGCGAATTCCTTTCCTCTCACGAAAGTGGCATGTCTGAACAGTAGCAAGCGGGGATCTACCTCGATAACCGATCAAGCCCGACGTACAGCGGCAAGCGCGACCAATAATATTGACGACTGAGAAACGCTTTATTACGCCATCCCGTGTTTACACTCGACGCTCGAACTCGATAGGGAAATTGGCGTTTTCAAGAAAACGTACTCCAAAAAAAAGAAAAATTCGAAAGGACAATTTTCATAAATTCAATAAAAATATTCTTCCAAGAAAAAAAAATTCTTAATTTGTTTATAGAAGTGTACAAATTAATTGATAAATATCTAGGAATCAACAAAACGATTCAATATAAATTTTGTCCAATATTGCTGAGAGAGAAAAAAACTCAGGATATTCGCTTTTGAAAAGCCAGTAGAAAATTCAGAATACGATCAGCCGCGACGCTGGATTGCGAAACGGCAGTAGAACAGTCCGGAAACGATCGGGCAGGGCGACGAATCGTAAAATGAGAGAAACTGAAAAATAGATCTATACATAAATAATAATAAAAAAACAATAAAAAATAACCTCCCAATATCCAAATAAAAAAAAACAATAAAAATAAAAAAACCACAAATATTTTAATGCTCAAATTCAACACAGTCGAGATACCTACGAAATAAAAAAAAAAATTTTTAAAAATCGTTCGTCGTACAAATCATTCAGGAGTGCGTTTCTAGAAAATTCTCAAAGTGCAGGGAGGATATTTAATTGCCCAACATCGATCGTAGATATCATTGTTGTCGGGGTTGTGGAAGGTTTTGCTGGTTCGCGGAGATAGCCGTCCGAGGCATCGTCTTCGCCGACTGGGGGGGCATCGAGCGACGGAGAGCGTCGCCGAGGATTACCACTACGCGGCAAAGTTGGCCCGACGTCGTCGATGTGCGCTCGCCGCTCCGTGTGCCACTTTCACTTGGTTACATAACCCAAGAGTGTGCCCGAAGTGCGCGCGCCAGAGCTAGAGAGCTAGGCCCGCGAGCTCGCTACGTGAACGCGCAAGGGGAACTGGGTAAATGGGAGAACCACAATCTACGCCGCGCACAACTCACGAATACTATTACATAGACTACCCGACCGAACTGACAGTATAAAGTGACGGTGTTTGGATCATGCTATCCTCGCAATCTCACTCTCTCTTTTTCTAACTCTTTTTTATTCCTTCTTTCTATTTTTTTCACTTTTTTCTCGACTTATTTCTTATTTCTTTATCTGTGTTTCTCACTTTGTTATTTATTTCGTTCATTTTACTTTCGTTTTCTTCAATTTTGTGGATTTTTTTGCTTTTTGTTATTATGTTTTTTTTTTTGCTTTTTTTTCTTTGGGAGAAATGCGTAGATAGAGAATACTTTTTTTTCGGTGATGTTCTCTGTCTGCTTTTCATTTCGTTATAGCAATGGTGAATACATATTTCTACTTTTATCATCTCGTCTTTCTTTTTCCTCGGTTTCTAATTTTTTTTTTTCGGAGCTCGTACAAGATGGGAGTATGCCAGGAAATTTTTGACAACCTTTCAAACTCGAAAAACAAACACGCTTTATTGCAGTTTTAAAAAATCCTAACGCCAAGTCTATTAATTCTACGACAAATTGTACTCGGGAAATTTAAAAGATTGATATTATCCCTCGAAGATGTTGTTAAGATATTGTACACACATTCCGTATGTTTGTTTGTCAGCATTCAGCATAAAAAATAAAAAATAACGTACAGGAAAAAAATCAACCAACTGGAATTCCTTGAATATAAAAATTTTGAAAAAATTAGAAACAATTTTTTTTGTTCAAATTTCATGGAAAATTGATGATAATTCTAACATGAATAGAGTATGAATATGAAATTATTTCCCTCTTTGTTTATTAGCTATGATTTAAAAAAATGTAGAATACAAAAAATAATAATAAGTAATGAACGTAATAAAAAAAGTAAAATTGAGAGGGAACTCCCCGCGAGTTAGTGTGACTGGATGCGACGACCCAAATATGAAGTAGTGAAAGTGGTACGTTGGTCAGGCATGGCCTGAGACGCCGGTTACAACGAATCTTACCGCAGCACACTTTTGCGCCTTTTGCGCCTTCTCCGGCGTGTATTACGTTTCGTATGCCGTCTCGCCGCTTCGAACCGCGATCATTCCGCCCAATAAAAGATCATACGCGAAGCTCGTGCTTCGAACCTGAAACTTTTGTCGATTCATCGTCGTAATTACAAGTCACGTGTGACTATTTTTTTCCTTATTTCTGTCCATTTTTCTGACTGGCTAGTTGAAAAGTTAATATTCGATATTTTTCGCTTAGGTGCAATATAAAAACAAACTGACTCACATTTAAAAGTTTTTTTATCATTTTTAGAAATATTTGTCACTTATTTTAGATAAGAAATTTCAATATTGTTAGATTTGGAAAATTTTGATGACAATATTTTTCTATAAATGGATTTGTAATTTACAGTATTTACGAATTAAAATTTCCACAAGTAATTAAATTGAACTAGAAATTTAAATTAAAGTTCTAAATTTATTCGAAAAAACTTGAACTGCAATTAACGATTTGAAATTCGAATTTTGTTGTTTTCAATTAATTTTTTATGATGAATCGCTATCGCGTTTGCAGGACTTCGTTGATGAAGCTCAAGACCCTCTAAATTCGTTTCTAAATTAACGAAGCAGAAACCTCGATTGAAAAGCGTACTTGAAGGGCGTCACACGTCGACGCATACTCACGATTGGTGTTGACTCAACGCAGAAATGGAAAAACCCATGGAACTTTTATATATTCACCCACATGCCTTAAATTTCTCGTATTTTTTTGTTCTACTTAACAAAATACTCAACAAATAAATAAAATTTAGGGTTAATATTATTCTTAAATTTTAAACTCGCAAAAATAAAAGTAAATTGAAAGATTTATTTACCTACGAATTACCCATACATTTATAATATTTCATGGGAGTTTGTATTTTAAAAAAAAATAGGACGAGTATAAAAAATTTGTAAATTTAGTTAATTAACTGTGTACCAAAATAATTCTACGGAGAGGTTGGATGCGTGCAAGAAAAATGGAGATGGGGATAAAAAAACGTGAGAAAAACTCGGAAGAAATGCTAGTTCTTTATGCAACATGTGACCTACTTTGAAAACCCATATGGTCGTGGCATATCTATATATACCGTGTGTATATAAATATACATATGTGGAGGAAGGTATATATTTAGTGTGTGTATATAAAATACAGTGTCTACACGTGATCGGGCTCGGTGGGACAAGATCCGCTCGTCATCGGGGTCCAAAGAAGGAGAACGAAAACGAACGGGAGGGAAACGAACGCCGAGGGCGAGAGGGGAGCGAGGAAGAGGAGGAGGAGAAGGGAGAAGAGAAAAAAGAGAGAGAGAGAGACGAAGATAACAGGCGGAATAAGAAGAAAGAGAAAGATAAGGAGATACGGTAGCCGGAACTGAAAAAACATGCGAGAGTAGGTCGAAGGACAGGAAAGTGAATTACTGTTATTATTACCGAGTCTCCGAGACTCGGACCACTCTCAAAGGACTTTTTACTCTTCGCTCTTTTTTTTCATTCTCTCTTTTGTTCTCCATCGAGTTCCGAGACCGGAGCATCTTCGCCGTTTGAAAACGTTTCCTGCACTTTTTTTTTCATCTTACACTTTCGTGACAAAGAGATTTTGACGGATGAGAGTGACAAGGGAACAAAGAGAATTTCTTTCTAAATTTAAACGAAAATATTGAGTTTTGTCATGTGAAGAATTGAAGAAATTAAGACTCGTAATTTTTTTTAACAATAAGGATCTTATGAAAAAATAAACAATAATAAAAAAATTATTCTATGAAACTTTAATTTGAAGAGTTAAATATTATGTAAAATAAACGTAATAAAAATAATTGGAAAAATTAAAGAAAATTGTTTGCTTTTGATCGAACTATGGTTTTGATAAATTTTTTTTTATTTCCTCGTGTCATTGATCGTTTATATAGCATTTTCTCTGCTACTGAACAAATTGGGGGCTCCGAATAGGAACGAAGCTTCTTATCTTGACCGAATAATTGCGTAGGGATGACAGGAAGGAAGGTGGTTCGCGCTGATGGTAAAAGCCTAGGAGTGCGGGCCAAGGGGCCTCGGCTATTCATAGCCGTACTAGAACTACTTTCGGTGTGCTGCGACTTTGATCCAAAGCCTCGTTTCGCCCCAACTCTCGACACATCACGAATAGAGCGAAACTTCGAGGAACGAGAAACTTCTCGTTTTCTCAGCTGACCGATCCATCCAATATTTATTTTTAAATTTAAAAAAAATCAAAAAAAGATTAAAGATTAAGAGAGAATTGAAAACACTTTTTATTTTTAAAAAAATTATTCGAAAATTCAATATGTAATAAAAAAAATCAGGATTATGAAAATTGTAAGTCTAAAATTGATCATCAAGATTTTGTTCACGAGTGAAAGATAAAATTATGGAAAAATATTTCGGCCATTTTTTTGGATAAAAATATAATGTGCGTCTATAGTTTTAATGAATTGAGGGCATCTTGCTATTAATAGCAGGTGGGAGAAAATTTTTAGCCCTTGATTCGAGCACCGTTGCCCATCGTAGAGCGAAGAACGTTCCACATTTCTCCGTCTTGTTATTGGATCGAGGGGAAACCGGAAGAAGAGACTAAGGAAAAAAGCGTTTAGCATTTCTTGCTGAACTAAAAATTGATACGATTTTCTAGTCGATTATAATATCATCCACCTAAAAATGATCTAAAAAGTAGTGACACAAAAAATAGTACCAATTTGTAACTATTTTGTCAATTTATAAAAAAATGTTTACACAATTTTAAAATTCATAAAATGAAAATAGAAAGTGATAGCGAGAAGCTTCATTAGCAATCATGCGAGGAAAAATGTTTAAGTAATTTATTCTAAAAGGTGTTCAAGATTAGATTGTGATAACGGTTTTGAAAAATTATACCGGGACAATCAGGGTGATACATTTAATTACGATAATATTGTTAAGAGTCAATCAGGCCATCAATCTTGCAATAATTCAGTAGGAAGGGAAAAAATAAAAGCAAACAGAAAAATCTTTTCTTCGAGAAAATCTTCGAAACCTGTTTTCTCAGGAGGATTTTTCATCGACGATAAAACGTCAATTTCTTATCATTCATTAGAATCGTGAGTACTCAGGCGCCAATTTACAAACGGCACGCGTCTCTTGGGACGGCAAATCTCGAGATACGAGGAAAGAAATTTATCTCCAGTTTATTTGTCCGCACGCCATTTTTTCTCGTAACGAGAGATTTAGATTATTATTAGATTTCAATCTTGTTAAGATTTTCGCACTTTTTATCGAGTAAATTGCATTTTTTTATATCTGATTCTTCTCATTTTCAACGGCCTTCTAATCTTTACGTTGCAAAATTATTCTTTGCTTCGTTAATTTTACTGCTATGGAGCTCGCCGCGACCATATTACAGTGTATTTATTTTCCTAGACCACTTTTATCTCGCGAATGAATGGGACTGCTACGTTGACGTCGTATACGATAAAATAAAGAACGCGTGTCAATGATAACATTTCTACAGAAAACTTTTTCCTCAAAAAAAATGCGTGATATTATTGTTTTTTTGTTATCATCCCAATCGAAGATATATTTTTTACAATTATTTAATATCTGGATAAAATATTTTCTTTTAATAAAATAATTGTAATTAATATCAATTGTCATCGATAGTACAATCATTAAAAAAATCGTTTTTCGGTATTTTTTATTTATTTTGAAATTTGTGAAATTTTTTTTTTAAATTTGTTGGCAATGTATGTTTAATAATGTTTTATAAAGTTTTCGGAGTATTTCGCCGCGAAAAAAGCGAGAGATTTGGTTTGGCTTCGATACGAGATTCCCTCTAATCAAGAATCATATCAGAACGAGGAGAAGCCAGAAGCGTCGTCGAAAGAAATTGCATGTCACGGGTGAAACAATCTACGAACGTTTGGCGTCAGTCAGCCTGTTGGGGTCACGAGCCTTGTACTTTACTATCATCTCCGTTTCTTTACCGAGATCGGCGCATGGCTGTGTTCACGCTTAGATCTCGTTTTATATCACGTTAGAGCATAAATTAACTCTTTTGCCGTAACGATGGGGAATTTCACATATCAGACATGAATTCTGATGCAAAAAATTAAATTTTTTATCACTTTCTTGATTTGATACAAAAATTCAATAAATTTGAAATTTTTCAAAAAAGGGTTAAATAATATAAAAAATAAAATGCATAAAAAAATAAATAATAAAAAATGAACAATTTAAAAATATCAAATCAATAAATAATGTAAAAAACATTAAAATTATAAAAATTGCAAAAAAAAATATTTTCATAAATTTGTTAATTTAAAAGAAAAAAAATATAGAATAAGTAGAAACGAATTTTTTGTTTGTATGGTGGTGCCAATAATCAATACAAACTTGAATGGGATCTAAGTGGACATGAAAAATGTGTTTTTTCCCATTTCGACCACCGTGAAAATGGGTTGGATTCAAGACTAGATTCGAAGACAAGTCGAATGGGCTTGTCTCTTGGCTTCGTCTGACTTGGCTCAACTAAACTCTCAGCTGTACACGAGTCTATCTCTATCTCTTTTCCTCTCTTTCTATCTATGTGTGTGTTTCTTAGCGTGGGGTTGCTCCTAAGTGTGCCAAGGTGCACTTCTCGACGAGAAAGCCGGACTGGCCGCACTAATACGTCCGCTGCCACTACCACGAGACCATTTCTACGACTATCCCGAGGAGAACCGCGTACCTTTGCTCAAACGACGATGCCAGCGCCTTCATTCAAACCAAAGAACGTTTAAATTTTGAAAAATTGTACTTTGCTAAAAAAATTAACGATTTTACTAAAAATTCGTCAATTTTAAAAGTTTAGGATCTTTTTTATAAACTAAAAATTAAAAAATTTCTATATAATTATATTTAATAAAATATAATTATAAATGTAGATATTAAAATTAATAATAACAAATTTTTTTAAACTACATATGAAATCGAACCATGTATTTTAAATTTTTTTGTTATTTAAAAACACAGATGTAATTAATTCTATTTTTTTAATACCTACAATGGAGGAGGAAAATTTACAGCTTGATAGAGTCGATAAGTGTCAGGAACAAACATTAAAAAAGTATTTCTTGTACCGTGTAATTAGCCTGCCCACGTGACAAGTATATAGAATAAAATTTTTGTAAACAAACAGTATCGTCGTTTTGATCGTACAATTGATCATATATTTTTTTCTATCATTGAGATCTCAAGGTAAGCAAACACGTATCGACTCACGTAGCACAAAATTAGTTCAACCTGTACTGGAAATTTCGTTTTAACATCAAATAAATAATCTCAATGACAATAACATGAATTCGAAAAATAGACGTCAAACGTGTTATTTAGATCACGAAAGCGAAAAAATTGAAGTTGGAACTTTTTACGGTTCTTTTTTTTCTCACGTGCGGAGGAAACATCGTCAGCTAATTTCCAAGCCTTTCGCGACGAGCAGCAAAATTCTATTCAAGAGAGCATCGAACTGTCCAAATAAGAGCCTTTTGTATTCGAAGACACGAGGCTCGGGGAATTAATTTTTAGAATAACGATAAATTTATGTAGAATAAAATTTTTCCTTTTGAATATAATATTAAATTCTTTGTTTCCACATTTTTTTAAATTTTATTCGTAATGATGAATTTTTTGTTTTATCATCGTTAATTTCTCAAAATTGTTTCTCAAATTGTTGGGGAATCATCGGCAGTTCTTCAATTTTGAAATTGATCAATTTTTGAAATGCAATTTTCTTTTTTAATGGATCTAATGGAAAACTGGAATGAATAATCGCTCCAGAATGGAGAAATGACGTCACGAGGATCATCCGTTAC
Source organism: Cremastinae sp. B BG-2022a (assembly GCA_030522605.1). Taxonomy (NCBI): domain Eukaryota; kingdom Metazoa; phylum Arthropoda; class Insecta; order Hymenoptera; family Ichneumonidae; species Cremastinae sp. B BG-2022a. Next base: position 89,371 of record JAPYYX010000463.1, on the reverse strand, counting down.
GAATGAAAAACACTCCGAAGGTTCCTTCCTGAATTCCGTGAGGCAAGGACACCATTGCGATCGAGTGAGTATCATCTCACACTCGACTTTCATTCCGCCAATCATTGTTTCACCTCTTTCCCGTACCGTTAATTTTTTATCGCGCGACAAAACGATTGCAATCTTGCAGTTTCTTTGTCCGGAGCCTCCGAGTCATTAAATCGATATTTCTCCACTGACTTCCTCTTGAAAAAAAAACATCTTATATCCAATAAAAAGGATAAAAACTCGTCATTATCATCCATGGAAAAATCAAATAATTGGAAAAAATTGTGTGAATTACAATTTTTTAATTATTTAATTTAATTTAGTACGTGATTTAAAAAATAAATTCATTTTGACTTGATGTGACGTTTACGATTTTGCAGCTCATGAAAATTTAATAAAAAAAGTATGAAATCAAATCAAAAACGTTTTTTCCGTGGTTAAATATGGAACTTAAAAATATTTTATCTTCCTTTGAATTTAAAGAGCCCGTAAAAACGGAGTGTGATTTAAAAGTGAAAAAAATTCGTAATCAAGAAATAAAAAATTATTCAAAACTGATTTTATTTAGAATTTACAATTTGACATTTCGCAGAAAAAGAAATGAGAAATGAACGGGAACTACGAAATGTTATCATAGGCGATAGCTGTTCGCTATCTTGAAAACGTGTTTCGTGACGGCACGGTCATTCAGATAGAGCTGCGGTTGTTGATACCGAGTTCACATCGCGATTCCTCCTTCCATTATATTCGCGTCGTGTCTATTCCGCGCCGAGCGCACTTTCCTTTTCAACTGGCCTAGATCATCCATCTTTTTCTTTCCGCCCCTACGACGCTCCACTCTCGGCTCCTTTATTACAACACGAGCCTCTTTCCTCCACATTTTTATGCATAATCAGATATTATTGTTACTTTTATTATTTTCGTCGCTGCGGCTTGTCATAATTCTTTTTTTTTCTACGAGAAATTGCGAAAATGAATCCTTGAATTAATGTCGCTATAAAAATTAAATTATATTCTTTGACGCTGAACACTTTTCCAAGATTTGAGAATAAATTTCAAAGCATTAACTTATGAATGAATTAAAAGATGCATTATTAAATTTTTTTAGAGATTTTATGATTTGTAAATAAATGTTTATTGTTGGATTTTTTAACGAGAATTATTTCTGAACAATAATAAAATTTTGTGAAATTAAGATTTAAGTTGTAGAGAGGGAGAGGATATAATTGCGATTAATTTGTAGAGCGTTTTGCATGGGAAATTCGTGACTGCTTTTTGTAAAGAGTTTTGCGTCAATTCGTGAATGCGATGATTGATGAAGTGCTCGTTTCTTCTCTCGTGCTATCTAACTGACCTACTTAGCGACCCAGAATGGAAAGGAGAGAATCGGCCTATGGAATATTATCCAAAATAATATCGTATCGCGTCAATTCCGATTCCTCTGCCTTCTTTTTTTTCATTATAAAAATAAAAATATCACGTATTATCTCATAATTTTTTAGGTCATTAAATCAAACAACTTTTTTAGGAATCTTTAACGAATTGTGTTAATCTTCAATTTTTTGCCCTTGCTCTTTTTTCATTATCTAAAATCAAAAATCGCGAAAACTTTTAGAAAGGACAATTTCAAAAATCTTTTTGTATAAATAAAAATATATAAAAAATTTTTAATTGAGGAAAATCTTTGAATGATATTTAAGAAAATATTTTTCACGAGGATTAAAATTCGTCATTAAAAGAATTGGAGTAAATTATAAGTGAGGTAAGGAAAATTGAGGAGAACATTAAATGGTAGTGAAAAATGGAATGAAATGGTATCAAGATCACACTTTGCTGATCTCGTACAGGATGGCGAGGGCGATTTGAATTTGTCAGCGTGCTGACGACGATCCTCCTCTCCTCGGCCATTTCGTACGATCAAATTGCACCTCCTTCACTCCAATTGACGGGTATATAGCGTCAAGAACGAAGGTATGACCCGGAAAGTAGGCGTAAAGTAGAAAATCGAGTTCTCAAACGTCCTTTCGAGCTTTTCAGCGAGGCTGGAAGGTTAAAAAAAAGTTTTTAATCGCTTCGCACTTCTCTGAAGAGTCGTTCGAAATTTTTTGAAATTTTTAAGAAAACTCGTTGACTTGCTACTATTTTTTATCATCACGGACGGGCCCCTTTTTTATTCACATTTTATTTGACGTTATCAATTCTATAAAATTTTTATCAGACTGAGGAAATAGTTTGCTCGTTTCTAATCAACCCTTCGGCGTCTTCGAGAAATCTCGATGTTATCAGGAAAACGAGGAACATCGAGTACGATAAGAATTTTCGTCAAGTTATAAGCATCGTTGACAAACACGACAAAAATTTTATTTTTTGTACTTATTTTTATTAGTTAAGTAATCCTCATCAAATTCCAGTTATTATTGCTTCGCAGACCTTTTATCCCAAAATTGTCATCTTTGTACTCACTGCAAATAAAAATATTTGAGATTCATCAAATAACTCAAAGAAATGTTTCGTATTTCTCGATCGTATACAGCTTGGAAATCAATCAGTGATAAGATTCGAGAAGTGATCGAGTTTTCTTATCGTCGCGTTCCGATTTTGCCTGATATTTCCGAATTTCATGTTTTTTACCTCGAAATCCCTGCACTCGATCTACAAGTGACACAAATAATTTATTATCGAGTTCGAAAAACCCGTAAGCGTGAATCATAATTTTTCGTGCCTGACACCATGCTGCGCAGAAGATCTTCATATAGGAACGAAACAGATATACGAGGAAAAAAACATTTAACGGAAAATGAAGAGAAAGAAATGACGTGATAAGATCATAAGTCGCGCATAATATAAGCTTATCAATTCGTGACCCTCAGTTTTAAGCGTGTATAACGTCCGACGCTGTTTTTCATTCATTACCTTTTTTTGACCATTTTTTATGCGATATGATAACACGACTGTACACGAATATGTTAAATATTTTGATAAGAAAAAATGAATCTGCACATTTTAAATCATAATTTGCTACATTATGATTTAATTTTTTTATAAATAATTGGTAAAACAACTTTTTTTTTCAATATTTGTATTTTTTCAAAAACTGTCAAAATCCACTGAATACGATTTTTATTTTTATGTGCTATTTATTTAAAATTATCTTAAATAATTTTAAATTAATGTTCAAATGAAATATAATTTTAATTTTCAAAGTAAAATTCATCTCAAAATTATTTACTGCTGTAAACAGGAGTAGTAAATTTTTCAGAAATTCTTATCGTCGACATTTTCTAACGAACTTTTTCCTTGAGGTGAAATTTTCTAGCGAGATAAAAATTTTCGCGCGAGCTTTTATCTCGCGTGGGAATGACATGACTCCGCGCAGCAGACGAATTTTCCAGCGAGCGCGTGGCGGTTTGCGCATGCGCGGTGGATCGCGGCGAGTGACGCGAGCGAGCGCGTGTGCTTCTCGGGATGCGGCAGGAGAGTGACGACAGTGACAAGGTCGAAAGATACGAATCGTCGTCATCGATACCGTCGTCGTGTACAGTCGTTCCCTCTCGTCAAAATCGTTCCAAGCCGCACCGGCCACCGAGATAGATCGCTGCACGCCTCGCTCGCATAACTCGCATAACTTGACGAGTATATTTACATTATTAATGAGAAACCCTGTTTATGCGTATCTCAAGTGCCTCCAGATCTTTCTCTTCGTCGAAGAAAGATCTCGGGATCGAGGAAGAATCGATTCGAAGTTGAGAAAATAAAATTAAAAAACATGAGGAAAAAAAACGCAAAACCTGCATCAATTCATCGTGATTTTTTAAATCACGAGCATAAAAAAATAATCAAAAGTCTTCAACTTCTTTCAATCAATTTTTTAACATCAATATTATTCGCATCGAAATAATTTTATGCGCTGAATAAAATATTAGCTGCACATTTCTATCATCATTTACATTTTTTACATAAGGATTAGGAATTCTATTTTAAAAAAAGATAAGAGACTGTATTCGTATGTCATTTCAATATTGAAAAAAAAAGGTTATTATTTTTTATCATTATTGTTATCGGCATTATTATTATTTACAATGCAATTACGTCCGTGACGCGATGCCGCCAACGAGAGAGGCTCTTGGTATGCAGAGTAGACTCGAACTCGTTATTATAGACTAACGACGGCGATCTGAGATTAGCAGTGCTCTGGATATACCGATTCCATTTAATAAAGTACATAAATTTTGCTTACTATACGTATATATAAGAAATGTCATTTATGATGAATGTGGGCAGTGTAAATTCCCTGGCCATTCCGTAAACGGTAAAACTAAGAATCTGATTCCATCATTTTTATACGCTGAGCGAATCGAATATAATTATTTTTAGAACGTGCATCCAAAAAATTAGAAAATACGACACACGCAGTATTTAATAAATGTTTTTTTATTTAAAAGAAATTTGTTGACTTTTTTTGAGCCTAGATTTTTGCTTGCGGTCGATAATGCGGATTCAGCGTTTCTCGAACGTCAGCACAAAATTGATAAAAAAACGAAGAACAAGAATAAAAGAAACGTAAAAAGCTGTGAATGCTCAAGTGACTCATCGAATTGTGAGGAGAACGCCTGTGCAGGGTCATTGACTTTTCATTAATTATACACGTGAAAATTCTCCCGATACGAATTTACGCGTGCATTACGATGATTCGTATTTTTTTAAATTCTCTTTACTTTCTCTGCTCTCTACTCAAATTTACGAATTTGCGTCTGGAAATTAGAAGCGATGAATATTGAACAGCAATTGTCTGTGCTCTCACTTGGGCCAACACAATCAGCGAATCTATTAATGTTAGATTTTGCCGATCTCAAATTTCGTTTTGATTATAAGTCTCCGCACTCTGACCCGATTTTATTTATATCCATACTAAATTTTCTCTGACGAAAATAAGAAACCGAATTGCACGTAATTTTTCTTGGAATGCTTTACAAAAAAGAAGACATTGACACCGTTTTTTTTCAGATAATTTTATTGATACATGAAGCAGAAAATGTCGAATGTTTTTTTTCTACGATATTTGTTAGAATAAATATTGATAATAAACGTTGACAGGTGTCTATATCGACGGAACAGATACGGAAGGTTCGAACGAGGAAACGCGTTCTTCGAAAGCTCTTGCGGAACATTTCACAGAATAAAAAACAAGTTGTAAAAAATAAAAACCTTTTCAACAAATAAATAAATTTTTAATATTTTTTAGTGACATTGTTTTAACGTCTACACGTGTCTATGGATGGAAAAAATACGAGAGATTCGTGTGAGAAAAAGGATTTTTCGATAGCTCTAACTAAACTTTTGACAAAATCAAAAAAGGGTGGAAAAAAATTGTTTAATAAAAAAATAGTTTTCACATATTTTTTGGACGTCTTTAGGTGTCTATCAATAAAAAAAATATGTGAGGTTAAAATGAAAAATTTTTGAAAGCTCTAGCAGAACTTTCAACCAAATAAAAAAGGTTAGAAAAATTCTCAAGAAATGAATAACTTTTGCATATTTTTCGGTCGCATTTTTCCTACGTCTGAAAAAAAGTTCTTCACGTGGGTTTTTTGCGTAGCGTTTTCAATGAAATAACTCATGCAACGCTAATTCTCATTAATGAGCGCGAAATGGAAGAAAAAAGAAGAAAAAGAAGCTTCGTCGAGGAATATACGTGGATATATGTATGTACATTTCAGAGAGAGGGAGAATTTCCGTCGTTGGTTTCGGTCGACGTGTAGGTCGGAATATGGTGGAATTGAGTTTTCCTCGAGAGGATTGGAAGTGAGCGAAAACCCACGATTTCTGTCACGGAGTCTAGAAGCGTTGTCTAGTCTCCGGGCTCGATGCTTCATCTCCGTCTCTCTCTCTGATTTTTGCAGCCCGATTCCGCCTTTTTCTCTCCGATACGCAGATGACGCGCTGTGGGCTTTTCGACCCACGTGCACATCCAACGATCTTCACCGCGCACACCAACTCTCGCCCACGAGACGATACACGCCACACCACTCCCGCAATTATTGAATAATATTCTATTTGCACCGCTAACATATATCTGTGTTCATTGAAAAGCCAAAGAAACGAAGGGAAATAAAAAAATATGATTAAAAAAACGTTCATTGACATTTTCAGAACGTTCAGAACACTTTTACAGATTAATTCAATCGAAAAATCTTCCAGAGTTCATTCAATATTGAAATAAAATCACGAAATAGTGTTAGAATGTCCTGTCGGCCATTTTGTGAGCTGGTGTCCATTTTAATGACATTTGTTCACCCTCTTAGTTATGAGTTAAAAAAAGCATTTATAGTTTTTTAAGTTTTTTGAAGATAACCAAAACTTCAAAGATGTTTTAAAATAAAAACAATTAACGTGAGAAAAAAATGAGCAACTCCGAGCAGACATTTCGTGCACCATCCGCCATTTTGTCAACGCGTTCCTTTCTCACGTACGCAGGGATTAAAAATAAAGTCATTCCATTCTGATAATATGTGTCAGGTGCGTGACGTCCTTCGTTTATTTTACTCGGCTGCCCCACTAAGGACTCGACACGAGCGAAAATAAAAAAAAAATAAATAAAGAGAAAAGAAGAATAAGAGAAAACAATGGTAAACCTTGACACGACCTATCAGCATCGTTAACCCTTGAGCTATGCGAGTGCGTTAGAGCTTTTGGTATGCAGAACGGGTTTGGAGCTTGCCAAAATTGACGCTCTGATTAAAGCACACGAGCCACACGGGACGCGTCGTCTAGCGCGATGTTCTATACCTCACGCTCAGCTGCGCAGTTATCAAACAAAAATAATACATTGGGAATCGACAGATCGTCAACTCGATCTTTTCGTTAACGGGGACGTCAAATTTTTCCTTGTGTATACATATATCTCACATACGTCAATAAAAATTAATTTTTAGTCCATAATTTAACATACGCAAATCATCAAACGCACGTTTTTGAATTCATCGTTTGCTTTTCTTCTGAATATGAAACAGAAAATTAATTCTTACAATCAGACTAAATTTATTCAAAGCACGCGAATCGCTTGAGCACACATTTTTAACGACTGTTTGATAAGACGATTTTTTTAAAATAGATTTTTTATTGCAATTATTTTCCTGTGATCATTTTTTGGGGAATATTTTTTGTGGACTTCTGTTTTACAGTCGCGTGTGTATTTTATTTCCATTGTCTAATCTTTTATTTAGAAGAATATGATTAAAAAAATGTTAAACTTTCGTCAGCCTGTTCTTGTACCTCTGGCTATCATAATTTGCGTGAAACCTTGATCCACAGGCAATAATAATTGATACAATTTGAACGACAGCTCGTGGAGGACACTCCTCTTCGTGTCAATAACCGCTGACACATTCAAGAACGATATCAGCGTGCGTCGAAACGCTAATCGATCACTGATAATTCGAGTTTGATCGTTTCTTCATTTCTCATAGGCCTCGGAAGGACAAAATTTTCTACCGATAAAAAGACAATTTAAAAAATTTTTATTCATAATTTCGATCGGGTCTTGTTCAATAAAACATTTTCTCGTAGTTACCCTGGATCAAATTATTTCAGAAAATATTTTACCGTTTAATAATTTTTTTATGGTACGGAGAAGAAAAATAAATTTACAGAATTTTTTTATTAAAATAATAGAATATGAAAAATTAACGCGAATCGAGAGTTTGCTCGTTCGATTAGAACTCGAGGAGCGAGGCTCAAAGTTGTGCAGAGATGCAAAACCGATAATGCAGGTTCGATGGCCGAAGTGGCATCGCTCGTCGGAATACGTGGAAACGTGAAACGTCATTATTTTTTTCCACGAGACGTGAGAATAATGTGTGTCAGATATGAGACGGTGGAAAAAAATTGATACGGCTGCGTTTTATTCTTTTTTTATTTTTGTCATAGTCAGAGAAAACGAAAAAAAGAATGAGACAGTAAGCGAAAAAAAAATATTCAAAAGACTCGAAAAAAACTGAATTTACGCTAACAGATTTATCTGCGATAATTTCCAGATATGGAAAAATATTCAATTCAATTTTATTATTATTTTTTTGGGAGAAGGTAATTTCCGAAGTTTATGGTGACACTTTAATGGAAAAATGAAATGAAACACGGAACGCCCCGTGTAAATATTCATTTATGCACTTGTTTGCATGCGTCCGAGTGCATACGAGAGTTGACACTTTATCTACAAAGAATTCATGAATGAAAGCACGAGCGACGAGGACGAGGCGAGACAACAACCCCGGCAGGTTTCAATATTTTTTAAACTGATCGCGAGACCGCGTGGATCCGATTTTAATCACGGATATTTTTAAATCGAAATAAATTCGCAGCTTATCTCGTTGAAAAAAATTTGCGATGAATCAATACCTTCCTAAAAAAAAACAAGCCGACTAATTATTTAACGTCTTGAAAATACAAAAAAAAAATTTTCTCTCATCTTTCATCTTCGTACTTGAATTTTCGTTTAACTTTATGACCATTTTAAATATCTATAAATCGATCGTGAAAATCCAGGGAACATTCGTGCGTATGCTATATCGAATGTAAATATTGTTGCGGTCGTAAAAAAAAATGTGCGACGTTACATAACGTCATTGAGACGATTCACGTCACGTTATTTAATGATTGTTCTCTACCAATTTATCGATGAAGGTATTTGCACGTCAAACAGGAGTAATAATTTTTTTGAAGACGTGTTCTGTTTACCTACTTACCAAACAAAGAAGAAATATTGCATATGTTTTTTTTAAAATAAAATACAAATGTGAAAGTACATTCACGATGTATGGATTTTCAAAGTACGATTAGAACTCATTGAAGTGACTTGAAAAAAAGATTATTGATCGCATCGATTAAACATTTTGTACAGGAAAAAAATGAAAAGCTCAACACATGTGGGATCAAGAGCTTTTGATGTGCCTCTCAAAACAAACTATTTGTTCACCGTTATCGATATCTTCTTTGCAGAACAAACAGTAAATTCGTACATGGAGTGGCTAATTATGATAAGGGACGATTAATCGATGCCGAAAGAACAAAAAATTGCAAAAATGAAATTTTTTTTTTAAAAAAGTGCGGGCGGAAAAAAATTGTGAATGTGAGTTTGGCGACGTTCATTTGGCGTAAGGACTCATAAATTTTCGAATTGACTGTTGACGTTGTTAGCGATGATCTACTTCTTATTTTATCCGTTTTACGGATTACTGACGTATTTGCGTATTGTATAGGACTTTTTTTACGATCTACGAAAATTATTGACGCACATTGATACAATGCTCTGCACGTTTTTCGACGAGTAATTTATCCTCCACATTCCATCTCATGTTTTATTTCGTTTCGTATATCACAAAATTTCATTTTCCCATTTTTTCGATCGTTTGAAATTTCTCGAATTTTTTTCGATTGGGAAAAAATGTCACTATCAAAGCTATAATACCTACAATAATCTATATCTGCTATGCATAAAAAATATATAAAAATTGCAAATATAGAAACATTCAATATTTGATTATTACTTCTGTTTCAAATTTTTTGAATTTTTTCTTCTACCTATAAAAATACAATAGCTAAAAATGAACCATTAAAAATTATTTAACTCCAAATATAAATTAAGGATACTATACTATACCAGACTACAAAAATGATAAAAAATCGTATGAAGTAAAATGAGGATTGAAAGAATTCATGTTCGATTTGTACCTCTGTTTCAAATTTTTCGATCTTTTTTCTATCTATAAAAATATAATACCTAAAAATGACCCATTAACAATAATTTAACTTCAAATCTAATCTAAGGATACTACTGTAAACTACCATCCTACAAAAATGATAAAAAATCGTATGAAGTGAACTGTGGATTGAAAGGATCCAATGTTCGATTTTTACCTCTGTTTCAAATTTTTTGTTTTTTTTTTCTATCTACAAAAATATAATAGCTAAAAATAACCCATTAAAAATGATTTAACTTCAAATCTAAATTAAGGATACTACTCTAAACTACCACCCTACAAAAATGATAAAAAATCGTATGAGGTGAAATGTGGATTGAAAGGATTCAATGTTCGATTTTTACCTCTGTTTCAAATTTTTTGTTTTTTTTTCTATCTATAAAAATATAATAGCTAAAAATAACCCATTAAAAATGATTTAACTTCAAATCTAAATTAAGGATACTACTCTGAACTACCATAATACAAAAAAGATAAAAAATCGTACGAAGTAAAATGAGGATTGAACGTTTTATGAATAAGCGTACGAATACGTAATTCTCGGCTTGATTTTTGACATCGAGCACGATAATGGTATAATTTTGCGAAAAAGGATAAAATAATAGATATAGAAGCGTACGTATATTCGATAATTCTAATCCGACGAGGCGAGTAGAGCGTGGCTTTCTTGCAGCGCGCAGTGACCTGATTTCGTGTAACATGCAAGCGAGAGTAAAAGTGTTTCCCGAGCGAGAGAGCGCGAGGGGCAGGAAGGCGGGGAAGAGCAAGAGAAAAATAAATCGTCGACTCGGAGGAAGGAGCGAGAAGGGGAAAGCGATCCAGTGGGTTGGAAAGAAAAGGAAAGTCTTTGTCGAAGACGAGAGAAGTCCGCCGTCGAGTTTCCTCGGGAAGGGGAATCGAGCTTCGAGACACGTAATACTCTCGACAGCCTGCTATAATAGTAGTGCCTACCTTCACAATATTATAGCACCGTTAATGTCATTCATTTATGACCCAATCCTGGAAGAGTCTCATTGTTTCGTACCCAAACTCGGGAATCACGGGAATTATGATAATCATCGTTTTTAACATACGCTCGAGAATCCATTTCTTATGAATATCAATGATGGAGATGAGAGATTTATGTTTTTTTTAGTTTCTTGGATAGAAATTTTTGACAGATATTGGGAAGAGCGATCCGTTAGTTTCTTGATTCTTTCGCATTGGATGAATTTTTGAAAATTGTAATTAATTTATTTTTTGGAATATTATTTTTGTAATTTTAATTTGGTTTTGAGAAAAATTTAAAAAATGATATGTTTTTCTTAGGATATTTTTGGATGTACTGATAAAGTTTTCCGAATTATCAAATATTCTGAATTTATGTAACACTTTTGCTTTTTTTATCAATTGATTTTATTATCAGGGATTCTCGAAGATTTTTACAAGGCGGAGTGATGAGGCAAAAGTCGAGTTATTTTTAGAACGGCAACACGTGGAAGTCCATGATAAAACCAAAAAGTTGCGACCTGTGTCGTGAATATTGGCGATAAAGCCCAAAATGATACTTTCGATCTTGAGACATTGCGTGATTGAAATTTTTTGTGTAGATAGCGCGAATGCTAATTGTTTTGAAGATTAAAACATTCACTGTTAAAAAAAGCTAAACAAATTTTTTTTTCGTTTTTTTTACTTTGATTTTTAGAGCCGCATTTGGAATGATTAGTGATTTTGTCGAAAAAGTGTGAAAAAAGTTTTGGATGCTGAAATGAATTCGGTTTTCAAATCATGTCCGAGACCTCACGATCGGTCTGAAATTTTTTACTTATTACGAAAAAAGATTAATTAAATTAAATAAAATTGAAATATGTAAAATGTTAACTTTTAAAATAAGATGAAAACTTTAATTAAAATAATTAAAATAAAAATTTAAACTATGCTTCTGACGAAGGCATTCAAATAATTGCTGAGCTTTTCTTATCTCAAGAACGTCTATACATGATTCGAGGCTGACTTTTTTTCAAAGTATACACTATAAAACACAAATTTAAAATCTCTATGCTAATAAAGCCTGGAAGAAGATAGTTTCCGGCTTCTTCAACGACGGAAGGGCAGAAGTTATCTCCGCTTATCGTGTAACGAAGTAATCATAGATCCCATCATAAAATACGCGTCTAAGAATCTACATAAAAAGTGACACGAATTTTAACGCAAGGATTCAAGATCCATCATTTTGCACAAATTTAACACTTTTCGCTTATTCATTTAGTAAAACTTTTCAACAAATTAATAACAAAGCCCCGTCAATTCGGAGAACACATCAATGAATGTGAATTTCACATTCTTGCATCATACGAGTGCACATGACGCAATTTTTATTGCATCGTTGCACTTGGAGTGGCTGATAAAGAAAACATCCGAAAATCAATGTTTGCGCACGCAAAAAAAAATCTGAACAACTCGAAAAACAATCGCGAGGAATTTTCGTTAAATTTTTCAACAATCGCGAAGATGTTTTATTTTCAACTTTTTCAATAACCTCAAGGACAGCGAGTCACAATATGTTTTTTCCTTCTTGGAAATATTTTGTTTACCCTCTTCGGCACTCGTAGATAGAAATCGCGATCTCAATAGATCGGCACGAGAAAAAAACAGAATGTCAAAAAAAAATTTTCATCACGCGGGCTATGCGAACAAACGATAAAAATTATTGTTTTGTTTGTTCATTTAGATTGTTCGACCTTAATGTTCATTCAATGTCTAGCGGAAAAACGCGACAAGGGCAATCGGAATCGATGAAAATATTTGGTGATTGTAGCTGGAGTATGTTTGCTCGTTAATGGGGACATCTGGAATTTTAGAAACGTATTCTCATGCTCGGAGAAAGATAAAGAGCGGCTTTATCGTAGGTGACGTGTATTGCTTCGAAAAAAATAAGTACACGAGTATTATATGTTTGCTCATTAAAATACGATTCGTGAAAAAAACAGTTAATTTTCCGCCAGGTGTAGTAGATCGTGATACGGAAAATGGAATTTCCGTCTTCCCTCGAGATTATAACGTTGTAAATATTTTTTATGTTTATTTACTTACACTTTTCAGCTACGACAAATTTTTATGACCGAAAAGATCTTTGTTATTAAGATATCGCTCATTTTTAAATGAATTTTTTGGCTTTAAAAAATGAATGTAAAATTTATGAAATTTTTGGTGTAATTTGTTAAAGTCGATTTTCCCAGATAGTTTTTTCGGGACTCACGTTTTGGTCGACATTATGGCTGGAATAACAATGGATGACGTAACAATCGTAAGGAGGCTCGAATCCTCTATAACATCTTCTTGAATGCTCTCGCGAGCACGAAAACTTGCGAGGCGAGCTCGCGTTGCAGGAAAGTGAAACTCTTGTAAACTAGGTCACACCCACATCGACTCAGCTCGAGACTCTGTTCACCGTCACTTTACACAGCCCAACGTCCTCTCCGTCGTGTTCAACACATTCCCGATAATATACACTGAGGATACAGCCGAGAGATCCTACTGTTCGAAATTCACGTTTTTATCCTCATAACATTTTTTAACATTCAAAATATTCTTATTCGATTCTTTCCTGATTTATTCATTTTATCACCAATTATCATAAATCTCTGCTTCGTATAAGAATTTTACTGTTGAATAATTTTTATGGGATATGAGCTTTAAATATTTAAGTAATCATAATTTTTTTTTGGTGATTATTTTAATTTGAAAAAAAAAATTTGGATCGAACGTTTAATCGTTTTTTGCAATTAAAATCCGGATACGTCCGCGGGCATAATTCATATTTATAACTGTAGCTGAATGTTACAAATTACGCAAATGGAGTCACACGTTCCAGATGCAATTAGTACAATGATTTGATTCCCACACATCGGTTGTCCGTACGTGTGCAACTGGTTTTATTGCTGCATCTAAATACTGTCCCATTTGAATTAGGTTCTCCTCTCCTTCCTACCGCTGCTCTCCTTTTCCTTCAATAGTCCATTGTTTTTACGATCGATCTTTGTTCAATTCGCCTAAATTAATGGAAGCAACATTTTGCAATTAAAAAAAATTTAATAAATAAAAAACTGCAAAAATAAATTCTACGAAAATTCTGAGTAATCAGAAGAATTTATTAACGTCGTGATTAAATTTTTAGCGAGTTGAAAAATGTTGAATCCTCTTGAAATATTCTACATGGCGGTCGTTAAATATAAATCCTTCTCAGATAGAATTTTATATACGACGGCACAAACGTCATGTTACTTGGCATAAAGAGCACTATTTCTAGATAGATGAAAAAGAAAGATGTATAATTATACACGTGCGAAGATGCAGCCACGAAGATAGATTCGAAGAAAGGTAGCCGAGGCACAAAGATCGAGCTTTTTAATACGCGTGCGTCTGAAAATGACCGGTTCTTCTGAGAAAAAATGCGCGAGATGAAAAGTTTGGCGTTTAAATTAAAAAAATTGAGTTTTTAGCATTTTTTATAGCTTGAAAAAACTTTTTAACAAGGATGAGGACAAATTAAGTCAATTTTTAATACAAATAAAAACAATGTTTGTCGATAATTTTTGTTATTATTAGTAGTGATATTTTTATTTTATTATTTTTTTGGAAGAGTGCCAAAAATTGTGAGCTCTGCGCGGAATAATTCGTGGATGCGATGAGCGAATCAGCGAGTCGCGTGGACTGAGACCCAACCAAAACTTTCCCGGCTGGCAAAGGAAGACAAACTGGCAACAATTTTTGAGTGCATGAACACAAACATCCACATGTGAATCTTATTTGTTTTATGTATCATTTTTTACTCTCGATATAAAGCGGAGAGTTTGAACATTCCTTTCTTGTCGAGTAAACTGCATGTATGCATTTATTTTTTAATTTTTCTTCAGGAAAAGTTCTTCTCGGTATTTTGATTTAATTATAAATTTAAACATTGACTCATTTGCTTTTCATCTTCTTGTTTTTTTTCTTCTTATTAAACGATGATATTAAAAAATAATCGAGCTTTAACATGTGCCTCGCTCGGAGCAAAGATACGATTTACCAAAAGTCATTGATGCTCGCGAGGTCACGATATGAGATAAACTCTGGACACAACCGAATATAAAGTCCTTGGCAACGGGAATTTTCCCCTTCGTGTTTTTTTTCTTCCTCTTCTTCCTCGTGTCGGATCACCAGACGTGATTTGAAAATTTCTCTCTTTCAAAAAAAGAAGAAATTTATTTAAAAATTTTATAGTCATTATTAATTGCTATCGAGATCTCTTTTGACACATCATTTTTGATGAGGTGAAGTTTTTTAACCCCTTCTTCCACGTGTCTCATCAGAAAAGATATTTTTGGAAAGTATCATTTTTCTTTATTTTCAAAAAATGATAAAAATTGATTTAATAATAAGGCATGTTTGAACCGGATTTTTATCCAATTCGCTCAGTTTCTGTTCTGAAGAGATGAAGCTTTTTTAACCCCATCTTCATTTTGCTACATCACGATTGATATTT
The DNA here is from genome assembly GCA_030522605.1 of Cremastinae sp. B BG-2022a. NCBI lineage: Eukaryota > Metazoa > Arthropoda > Insecta > Hymenoptera > Ichneumonidae > Cremastinae sp. B BG-2022a. Next base: position 74,083 of record JAPYYX010000463.1, on the reverse strand, counting down.
TTCGAAAAATAATTTTTGCACTTTGAAAAAATGATAGAATTTGTTCGATGCTTATTTTTTGAAGCGGTTTTGACTTCATTGACTCCCTCCTTCCTCGTGCCAGATCAAAAAAGACGTTTTTTAGAAAATTAATAATTTCTTGTGTTGGCTAAAAATCGAAAAAAATTATCTAATTTTTATTAAAATTTTATGACTTCAAAGTTTTGGATGGGACAAGTTTTTAGGTAAGAAGAAATAGAGTCAATTTAATATTTTATATCAAAATATATTTTGTGCATAGACAAGAAGACAACCGTGACAGGTAATCTCAAAAAATTAGACACATCGGAAAGAAATAATTGAAGTTCGCACACTTCCACGCAAAAAAAAAAATCCATTCGCACGGTACACGTAAAATTGGAGTGAATTGTAAGAAAATTTTTTTCCATATTATTGTCTTTCGTGGCTGAGGCTACATTTTACAATAACATTATTGTTGCATCTCACTCACTACAAATTTATATAAAAATGTATACTTTATTTAAAAATATTTTTAATATAAATCGAAAGGACTATTTTTTGTATATTGAAAAATTTTCAAAAATTTTCGAGACTTAACGCGACGAAAAAAATTGCACTTTGAATTTTAAAAATTCTCTTTAAAAATTTCTTATTCCCTACGTATACTCCAAGCACTCTGTTAATTTTATATATATTTATGTCGAAATACGTAAAAATAAATATTTCGAACATTTTTATACGAATAAATTGCGCTCGCTCGCATTCAACAATAAACAATCGAACGAATGAACAATGAAGCCCGCTTCAAACATTTTTCTTTCATTTTTTTGTTTTTTTTTATTATTTGTTTTTTTATTAACAAAAACTCTCGATCGTGATGAAATCACAAATTTTCTCTTTCTCACCTGTTAATGTCGTTACAAAAATATTTTATACATAATTCTAAATTACGTTGGTACGAGTTTTTGAGTAGACACTCTCTCATGAAAAAAGATTTTTATGCACAAAAAATTGCATTCATACACACTCTCGCGCAATTTCTCATTCAAAATTTTCTATACGTGTCACGCTTGCTTCACCCACACTCGAAATATCTAAGCAAAATATATATATAATATATATTAACTCTTAATTACAGATGTTTTTCTTCTTTTATTATTATTTATCTTGCACATTATTATTAAAAATGTATAATCGTGATTATAATACAAGTTTTGTGAACACGCCGAGGACATTGCACTTTTGTTTTCGTCTTGACGGAATTTAAAAAGAAAATTTTCAAAATTTACTCAACAGGTTTAACATAAAAATTAGATTAAAAAGTTGTGTATATTTTTATCAATGTTTCAAAAATTTGTTTACCAGAAAAATAATTTTTTTATCGAAAATTGATTTCCGTTATCATCGAGAGGAAAATTTGTAAAGGGGAGGGTGTGTAATTACGGTATCTCGATATGTCACGAGGTACTTAGGTACAAGAGCGATTCTAAACGCTACTTAATTAAATTATAATGAAATCTAAAAAAAGAATTCGTATCTAATCACAACGCCATTCGAACAAAAAGAAGAAATAAAAATATACAATCGCCATCGTGATCGTCGTGTGAATTCCTTGGAAAGATTCACTCTATACAATTTTCTCATTTTTCTCTCAACTTCCATCCTTGTCATGCCTATGTACAGAATCTGTTTTTTTAATCATTTTTCCTCAGAAAAAATGTTTTTCTCGCTTTTCTCATAGTATATTTTACATTATTTTTCGTCTATTTGCTGCATCAGTGGTGAGAAGCATTTATACATATTTCCAGTCTTCATTCTTGTTTTTATTTATCGTTTTTTTTGTTTATTTCTTTTATTATATCTCTTTTATTATTTATATTAGATCGGAATAAAAAAAGAAGAAAAAATCTAAGGTATCCGCGTCGAGAGAAGAGAGAAAGCGGCCGGTCCGGAGCGGAAGAGAGAGAACGAGGGAGTTCCGCTCGCGAGACGCGCCGGTTTTCCCTCTCGCTTTTCCTTTCGTCGTTTCGAGCGCGACTGAGAGAGAGATAGTGAGAGATCAAACAATTACGAGCGAGCATCCGGAAATCGCCGATTTTTTTCCTCCATTTTCTCAATTTGAATTTCTTTTTCAAAATCATTTTCTTTTTCTCAAAACAATCGGACTGCGGAGTTTTTTTTTGGATTCAAGGCACTCTTGGCTACTCTTTCTCCTAATCGCAATTTGTCGCGACGCTGTTTCCATGCATTATACATTTACGAATGATAAACGACTTTTTCGATATTCGTACTAAATTATTAGCATAAGTGGCACATCCATCTTTTTTCGTATGATTTTTTTTTTCTCTTTTTTTGCGATTGCGCGCTCCCCGAAAATCCTCCAGACTCTCTCGCTTGCTTTTTGCTTTATCGTCCAGCACGTGTATCGTCATATTAACGAGATAACGTATATCGCGTGTACGTACGTACATTTACATGCTCGCGTATGTGTTGGGATACGCTCTCCGTTATCGTCACAATCGAGACGTTCCATTTTTACGAGATAGTCCAGAAAAAGAGATTCTATTTTAAGACAACAATTTTTAACGTTATTTTTCTTTTCCTCTGCCGTACACGTGTACTCTATTGTACTCTGGATGTTTCGTAGACGAGAGACCAGACGGATGTTCAGGAAGAACGTGAGAAAAAAAAAGATGCGAACACTTTCAGAATTTTGATTTGTGTACGAGACGGTATTGACTTTTTTTCACGCATTTGAAAAAAGGGTTTTCTTTTTGAACTTTTGAGATTTTTCTTCAGAGCGATTATGAAAAAAGGAAAAAACGAGGGTTTCTTCTCACAGCCGGATTACCCGCCGCATCGGCCCGGCGTTTCTTCGACCCGAGGACGCTCCGCAGGAAGCCGAGGGCCAACGGGAAGCGGAAAACATCGAATTCCGGTTCGTCGTTTCCGGAATCTCGTCCAGATTATTTCAGCGAAGTTTTTACCAGAAGGATGTTCGGAAAATTATCGGGACAGTTCTTTTGAAGTTCATCGGCGAAATTTATCCAGAACTTTCCGTAAAGCGATCCAGAAGTTTTGGAGTTTGTCCACGTGTCTTCTGGATTCTCGCCTCGAGGCTCCTCGTCTTCCCGGCGTTCGTTCTTCCCGAAACGCGAACGTTCAGAGTCCATTAGCTACACTCTCGGCAGCCACGTTGTCAGATGCTACATGGGTCCGACAGCGTGTTGCTGAAACTGATCCAAGTGCCTGGAGATTTCTCTGTGTAGTTGTTCCGGTACGACGCCCACTGAGCTGAATAGGGACCTGAGGACGCTGAGTTCTTCAGTCAGAAGTTCAATTCTCTTTTTCAGAAGATCATTGTCCTTCACGAGAAGTTTGACCTTCTCTTCAGTTTCCCTCGACCTGACTTTCGCCTTTTCCCGGCTTTTCCTCACCGCGATGTTGTTCCTCTCCCGCCTCCTTCTGTACTCGTCGCTCGCTTTGTCGATCGACTTGGACTGTTTTCTGGCAACAGCGGCCGCGGCAGCCGCAGCAGCAGCCGCCGCAGCGGCCTGATGCTGCTGCTGCTGCTGATGTGCCATCACAGGTTTCATCGGACCAGCCCGACCGGGCTGTTGCTGCTGATGATTTTGTTGTTGGTGCTGCTGTTGCTGGTGCGGTTGCTGCTGATGATGAATTACCGGATGTCCACCGGCAAGGTTCGAAGGCGTCAAGGTCGTAAAGGTCGGTCCGCCATTGGCAAACGGACCGTTCGCCGGGCTATAATTTCCAGGATACTGAGGACAATGACGTCTGTAGTCCGCAGGATCTAGCGGCTCCTCCTTGATACTCGGGGAATCCGAACTCGAGCTATTGCTGTCGCTGCAACTATTGCTTCCCTGATGATAACTCGCACCGCTGTGCACCGGCTGGGGCATGTACGCGAGCGTCGTTCGCGGATATCCGCTCGATCTCTGGTGCTTTATCGAGCCGTTACCAGCTCCCAGCATATCCAGCAAACCATCATTGAAGTGCGAATCGTCGATGAGATGCTGAAGATCCAGAGATATCTCCGGTGTGTTCAGATCCGTCAATTCCCCGGCCGCTGCGCAATGTTCCGCATATTGCTGATGAAGCGTCGCCTTGCTGGCCGAAACTTTGCTAACTACGTTCGCACCCGTCTGCTGATTGTGATTCACCTGCAGCGATGAGTTATTGTTGTTGTTTGTCGTATTGTTGTTATTGTTGTTGTTGTTATTGTTGTTCGATAAAGCTATCGACGATTTCTTCAGGTCAGCCGTCACTTGGGCCTGAGCCTGGTGCGCGGCCGACTCGTACATTACCGGTGATTCCATCGTCAAACACTCACTCGAGCATCACACTCGCTCGATTTCAATCTCACAGCACTTTTCTCTTAACTATTAATAATTTTTAGTTTCTGTTTCCTCGAAGATTATTCTTCAATATTTTCGATGCTTATTTTTAAGGCGTTTGCTTCGAAGTTAATTTTTCGAATATTCGCTTCAGTTAAAATCCCACCGTCACAATTCTGCACAGTTTTTTCCACTTCACCGTTTGTTTTTTTGTTTATATTTTTCACGGAAAATAAGTAAACTATGCGATTTGTGTCACATCCACAGTTTTCAGAATTGTGCGAGAAGCTTTTGAAAGACAATGGAAATCGTCACATTTTCTTCAAAAATATTCGTAAGTTTGATTCTTCAATTTCTTCTTCTTTCAAATCAATTTTTAGTCAAGTCTGAACCGCGCGATGAGAGCACGTGGGTCGCCGTCACTGTAACGTGATTGCGAGAATGAGAGAAGTGCGAAAAAGCGCGAAAACTGAAAAAACGCGTGCGCGCGCTGTCAAAACTCTTTCTCGTCTCGTCCGCGTGTAAAAACAGATCAAAACAAAAGTGTCAAACCCGCGCGCTAACGAAAAATGCCGGTCGTGACGAACCGCTCGTTTCAATCGAGCTAAACGTATCGACCGAGTGTTGGTGCGCGACTGACTCGCCGTGCGACATGTCGCAAGCCTTTCAATGTTGACGCGCGCGCCAACTCGCCGGCGCAGGCGCGCTCCGATTCCGAGCGAGAGAGCGAACGAATCGCGCATGCGCGCTGACGATCCTCGCTGAACGTGCTAGCGATTCTCGAAGACAGCGCGAGGCCGCGACTTCGACGCGTCACTTCTCTTTCACCGTATCTAACTCCCGTTCACCGCAAACTTCTTCAATTTCTTTATTCTCTATTCTCTAACGCCCCGACTTCTCTTTCCTCCCCGTCCGACTCGCCAGCTTGATTTTCGGGCTGCTCATAGTCATAACAACTCGTTTTGTTTGTGATTCTTCTTCATTTTTGCTGACAACTCGCCAACTGTCACTTTCCAGGCGCGAAGTAGCTCTTCGAAGTAACTACAAAGCGAATCCTCGAATTCTCGAAACACAAAACAATTCATTCTTTGAAAAAATTTATTTAATCTTGTCATCATACTTTTTTTCATTCGAGAGGCGATCGATGCAAAAAGACAGTCAGAAATGTTATTGACGCAACTTCCTTTACCATACAAAATATAAAATTCACTTTACCGGTACTTTTAATAAAAATAAACATCTCTCTTGTTATTGAATTTAAAAATAAATGTAACCAAGTTTTGAAGAAATTTATTTCGAGATTGACTCCCGTTTGCAGTTTTGGAGTGTTTGCAGCGCCCTCTATGATTTTTCTTTTTAATTGCATGTAGACGAAACGTTATTATCTCAAGTCGGTAAGTCGTGAATATCATCATTGAGAAAAACGCCACAAGAGGACAGCACTGACTTGTGCGTGCAGCAAAAAATACTCTACGACGCACAGCGTCCGCACGCCGAGCGCAGTCGAAGATAGTCGAGCGTAGCCGAGCTGTCTCACCGTGGTAATAGCCACAACAAAAAAAATTGGGCACTTCACGGGAAAAAGTTTTTCGTCAGTATATATACAGAGACAATTATTAGCGGGCACATACCGCGATTTTAATCACATTTTCTTGGGGAGATCGATAGCGGAGGATTGTACGAGAGGACGAGAAAGCGTCAGGTGAGTGTTTTCAAGGATCTCGCGAATTTAGTGACGCGGCAAACAATCTCGACAGACTTGGGGTCCGTTTTGTTGGGGTCCCAGTGTGTCTCACGGGACCACCGACGAGATTCGACGGACGCACGCGTATTGTTGTCATAGAAAATCCCCGAACGCGCTATCTTGGAGCCAAAACCATCCATTGCGTCCTAACGACAAGAGAAAACGAATTTACTCGCGTCTTGGCGGGAAATGAAGTCACGTGTATTATTAAATAATATTTATCTATGACCGCCCATAAATGGCATCCTGCAACTTCCTTCGAACGCTTTTCACGCCTCAATGAGAATTACCTTCTTCAAGCTAACCTCAAACATTTTTCGTAGTTCTTCCAAGCCTCGAACCCTTTTTTTCGAGCGATGAAAAATATCTCAATCGCCATATGCCACTGTTTACATTTTAATTGTATAATATTTGTCGATTCTCCACATACCATATGATAAAAATTTTATGTTTGAATGCGATAAGTAGTAGATCGAAAACAAGACTCGAACATAAGAAAGTCTAAAAAATTCAACATTGTTACCGAACCTCTAAATTTGTATCAAGATCTAGAAAATTCTTCGCACGTCAATTGTTATCTTCGATAAACACCAAGCGATTATTTAAAATGTACTCTACCAAAACATGCCGCGAATTTGTTTACTTTTATATTGAGTGAGTAATCGTATTTTCCTTTTCAGCTTTATTTCGAATTCTTCAGTTCGAGTACGAAAACACATACGAAAGCATCTATAAAAATATTTACATCAGAATAAAAACGAATAAAAAATGGCTGGGGAACAGCAGCAATTTTTTCTCAAATGGAACGACTTCCAGTCGAACATGGTGACGTCTTTCAAACATTTGAGGGACGAAAAGAGTTTTACAGACGTTACTCTTGCATGTGACGGTCAGACGTGCAAAGCCCACAAAATGGTCTTGTCAGCATGTAGTCCATACTTCAAATCTTTGCTAGAGGTGAGTGCAGAATTGAAGTAAAAAAAATGTGAGACGATTCGAATGTCCTTATTAATTTCTTTTTTCTTTCTCAAGGAAAATCCGTCCAAACATCCAATCATAATTCTTAAGGATGTAGCTTATAGTCACCTCCAAGCGATATTGGAATTCATGTATGCCGGAGAAGTCAACGTCTCGCAGGATCAGCTTCCAGCTTTTTTAAAGACAGCTGACCGACTAAAAGTGAAAGGATTGGCAGAGGCGCCTGGTGCCATAAAAAGAGAGGGCTAAGTTCTTCGAGCTTTTAGTTACGGTGAGTTTCATTTTTATTAAAATTATTTATTTCGCATAGCGAAATTGAAGTAATTTAAGTTGTTACTGAATTTGGGAGTTATAGTGAGGTATTCAGTTCATTCAACTATTTCTTCTGTAGATTCTGTATTTAGCTAATTAATTTTGGCATGAGCGTAATTCAATTCATATCACATAAAGCGTGATATTTTAATTAGAATGTAATATTGAAACGGATATTTTTCTCATATAGAATCATTTTTAGAGAATTTAAAAAAAAATATATTTTCTAGGTTTTTTTTGGAAGGGTGCAAACTGCGAGCTGTGTGATGATTAGAAGGTACAGTGTTTAAGACAAGAGTAAACAATCGCGCTGGTCGTGCGCGAGAGACACAATACACAAAAATCACGAAAGAAAAAGAAAAAAAAACTAAACGAAGACACACGCACACAGAACGCGAGAGAAATATTTACGGGAAAGAATCACACAGCGCGTCACCGCTCGTGACGAGGATCAACGGTGGCCGAATAGTAAAATTACACGTTTTTTTTTTCTATTTTTTTTTTGAACTGCGATTATTGTTAACACGTTTGCCGACGCGAAATGGAACCAGGCGGGAAACAAAGGACAGGAAAAACGACGGTAGCGAGGAAGAGGTTTTCGACGAAAGAATTAAGGATTCAAATTCAAAGAGTTTAAGAGTCTCAGACCTATGGGCACCAGATACATAACAGTAAAATTAAAAAAAAAAATAAAAACCCCTAGGGGCTCACAAAATGACAAGAAACACCGATTATATTTTTTGTAAGAGAGTGCCGCAGGTTGAACGACAAATAATAAGCAGGTTTACAGAATAGTTTTTATAACCCAGGTTGACCGGGGACATTTTTGTAGATCGATCCGAATTATCGAGATTATTCTAATTTTATTCGAAACAAAAATATTCAATGACGAAAAACAGTGCAGAAATATTTTATTCCAGAGTTAATATACCGTCAAAATTTGATAACAAGGAATTACAAAAAAAACAGCCAACGACAAAAAATTTCAATTAAATAAACAAATTTTAAAAATATACACATCATACATCAGATTCACACTCTCAGATTCAACGAGATTGCACTTGCGATTTCGAACGATCGGATTACAAGCCTCAAAATATTCATGAAAAACTCAAATTCATTACAATAGAGAAATAAACGTGTATACATATATATCTACTAATATGTATATAATTTTTTTAATCGAAATAATCATTTTGAAAAATGGTCAACGGATTGGCAAAAGCGCCCCCCGGCCATCTTACGCGAGGGTCTCGAGTCAAGTTTACCGGAAGTTATTGCATGTTTTAATTTATTCTCAAACCAAGTTATTTTTCTTTTTTTTTCATTTTTTGGTCCAAATGACAACCAACAGAGTTCATTTTTATTTGAATGTTGATAAAAATAACAATCGTTTTTTAAGCTTTTTTATGTACATCAAATTTCATTGACACTTCCGGTAATCCTGATTCACCTTAACCAAAAATACTGCCAGGATAATTGTGTACCGGCGTATTTACATTATTACCGATAGACCAAATTTATTTATGATAATAATATATTGAAGATTGTTGTCTTAGAAGCTAAAGGAAAATGATAAAGCGATGTATCATTAATTGAAAGAGAAAGGAAAGAAAAAAAAACAAACAGAAAAACTAAATGAAAACACAACAAAGAAATGAGAAATTTTGTAACGCCAGAGCGCACAGTTCCTTCATTTCGTCTATCTCTCACTCTTTTTTTTTCTTCGTTTTCTTTTCTCCTTTTTTGGTCGTTTTTCGAACGCTGTCGTAAAGTTTTGCAATATTTCGGGACACGCGAGAGGAATAATTGTCGAAAAAAACGAAAAAAAGAAAAAAAATTATTATTCGCGGTTGGGCAATATCGATTCTTGGTAATTAGGACAAGGTAGCATTAAAATCTGTAATTATTGATACGCGATCGGGTCGTTTTTTCCAATTCTTTGCGTTATTGATTCTCAATGGAATACCTGAAGACTCCTCTCCTTTATTCACATTATCCTCATCTTCGTCTGAGCTAACGAAAGTCGAACAGAATCTGAATTCTGGAGTCTCGTTATATAAAAAATTTCTTTTCGAGCTGATTTTTTTCACGATTGCCAACGTATCTTATTTCCGATAATTTTTGTTATAAGGAGACTCGAGGATTGGAAAAATGAAAAATTTCGTGACTGAATTCGATTCCATCTCGCGGTCGGTCGTTCAACGATTTTTTTTTCAAAAGAACAGAGTTCATCATTATTATTTTTTATTCTATCGCCCTCAATATAGTTTCTACGACCTTTCACCCATCGACGAAACTTTATTTATTTACTGTATTCATTTAGATTTGCATTTTTGTCTTTGTAAAAAAAAGTAAGAAATAATACTCCGATTGTGACGCGTTGACATTCAAGGTGCACAGAATAGGTTTGAGTTTATTCTAAACTAACTGTAAGCTAACTAATTTTTACCTCAAAAAATATATATTTCAGTATCGTATTTCATTCCAACGGGGTTTCGTCCAGTTCCTATTTCATAGAAAAAAAAATACATGAAAAATCTTCCCTTGCGTTTTACGAAAAAAAAATAATCAATGGAATTGAAACGTAGCATTTTATTAAGCGTACAATTTTTGTTGATTTTTATCGAGTATTTTAATTATCTGACGCGGAGTGTACAAATGAATAAATACAAATGAAAAAAAGACCGACTGACCGCCACCGATGGGAAAAACGTGTCACCTGATCGTCGATCTTCCTTCGGATCTAAGATTTTTTTTTTCATTCGTCGTTATAACTTTGTCGTAAAATGCCGTCTACGAACAAATTTTTGCATTAAAAATGATGAAAATAAAAAAAATCTGTCTCAGACTCCTTCTCCTCTCCTACCCGTTTTAGCGATACTTTCGATATTGACATAACTCGATTATAATAGCGATTATAATATGACTATGTTGAAATATAAAATAAATTGTGTAAATATACGAGAGATTTTTATCATCACCTGAATTTTAATTTGCCGATTAATGCGATCCTTCAACACTTTCTTTTTTCGCGTGCTCCGATAATTTTTCTCTACATCGAATAATACGAGACCAAAATAATACACAAATTTTATTTAACAAAAAACATCAATATTGAATTTTTGAATGTAGCAATTGAATAATAAAAAAATAATATTTTTAACACGAGTTGATGAATCTTTCATCACGTTCCCCCGCGTTTCATGCATTCCTCGTATGAAGGTGGAGCTGAAAAATAAACGATTGAAATTTTTTACTCAAACAAATTTTGTTTAATTTAATAATTTATTGGAATATTTTATGATATTTAATATTATGATAAACTTACATTGCTCTCCCATCGGGACGTTCGTATTCGGATAAATAAATCCGATCGGTGGGTTCGTCGGCGCCGAAGGATTTGGCGCAAAAGTCGGTTCGACTGGCAGTTGCGAAAAAACTGGAGCCGCTTCAGGTCCATTTCCAATCAGAATTGGGTACGACCTCGTCGTCATGCAATGACTGTTTTCAAAAATTGCATTATTTGAAGAAATTTCATCATTTCAAATTGAAGGTAAAAAAAAAATAAATAATGAAACATCGATAAGTGAATTTATCGATGCCAGATGACTGATAAATTTTATCAAAGTTTTATCTAACCAGCCAGCAACCGATACGTGTACGTTGAGTATGTAGCTCAGCTTGATTATGTTGCAATACGGAAAATTCGACGCTGGGACGTCCGGAACTCTCAAACTCAGTTTTATCTCGCTCTCATCGCCAAAGGGACTGTTTCTCTGGGCGCTTTCCATCTTTACCGAATGTTTTTTCACTTTTGAGCGTGGAGAAGACGCAAAGAGCTCCGTTTTCTGAAATACGCAAAATTAAATTTTTTTTTTCTTTGGATGAATCATTTTCCGATAATGGATAATTATCGTCATATTTTTCAGATTATAATTTTCTTTGTAATGTTTATAATAAAAAACTTTTTATTATAAACATTTTTGTTTATAATAAAAAACTTTTTATTATAAACATTTTTGTTTATAATAAAAAACTTTTTATTATAAACATTTTTGCGGAATTAAAAAAATTTTTTAAACTTCAAAAATATAATCTTAAATGCAGAAATTTCCATTGTCGAAGATTTTTGTTAAAATAACATTAAAAATCAGCTGACAGTCGATTAATATATCGCTCACCTGTTCCAACTCGAGTTCGACTTTCGTGATCCGCACTCTAGATCTGTTGTGAATATGAATATTTGCGGCAATAATTTCACCGATACTGTATCCACTTTTTGGGACGTAAGTGTGTACGTCCATCGTCCCCATGCTGATACAAGGAAAACAGCAAAATTTGGATGTGTGTTCTTCCTCGATGGCGGCCTAAAAAATAAAAAATCACGTGCAAAGGAAATGAGTACATGAAAATTTCGGTTTTCGATTTTGTCTCGTGATTTGATGAGTAAAAAAATATTCAATTGTTTTTTAACCGACCATGCTTAACGGATTTTGAGTTATGTCAATTGGAGTGATGACTCTGAACGTCGCCGACGTCTCATGATCGAATTTCCAGGGTCTGTCTATTACAGCTTTTACCGTGTATCTAACGTGAGCGTCGCGACCCTCGAAACTATTCGGTATACATTGCGGCAACCGATATTCGAAAGGAAATACGTGGTGACCGGGACCGAGCTCAACATTATGGCTGTCTAAAAAAATAACCATGCGAATCTATAAAAAGAAAATCTACAAAAATAATCTAATGGATATATAAATAATCTATGACAAAAAATTTATAAAAAACCAGCACAAATAAATTGAAAATAATCTGAAATAAAAAATCGTGTCGATAATATAAAAATGTGCTGACATATCAAGAATTAAGTGTTTCGTGATAATGATCAAATGATCATGATAATATTTATTTTTAAATTGTAAAAAACTATGAATATATCTTTTTTTCATATTGCTTTTCTAACCTGCAGATTCTGTCAGGATGTGATTCTCCATCCGAAAATACTCTTCGTGTGCTTTGTACCATACCGTGTCTGAATCCTTGCCAGTTCCCTCGGACTCGCTCCAACGCACTTCGGCCGATCCTTTTATTCGCAATTTGAGTCCTAATTTTTAATTGAATACTTTTATTTAGATTAAAATTGAAAAATTCCAAAATTCAGAAATTTAAATCAAAATTAAAAATTAAAAGTTAAAAAGCCCAATTTGACAATCATTCAAAAGATATTTCATATCAAAATTCTGTGAATATAATAACATTTTGAATAACATACAAAATATTGTTAACTTTCTAACAGAAAAACAAAAAGGTTACATTTTAACAATTCGATACGGAAAGTTCACTTTTGTCACCGATTCTACCGGTCATACATCCTCAACCGGTTTAACCTTTACTTAAACCTTTATTTATGTTTGCTAACAAATTTTACAGCCGTACCTTGCAAGGATTAACTACAACTTAATTTTTTAATTTTCTATCTGAGGATTATAAAAGCATTAAATGAAAATGGTTTTCTCGCTATTGTTCACCGGATATGACAATACGCAAGTGCAAACTTTTATCTTATTGTTTATCTTATCCTGAGGAATATATGCGCTTCGCGTGGTTTATCGCTCGGGAAAATTGAAACCGATCGTTAGAGATGTGAAAACCTTAAAAGCGATTGTGTTCGATTCCTCTCAATAATTAGTGATTAATTATGATATTTTCTTTCTTTAGATACGTAAACAAAATAAAAACACTTCGTTAACACTGGACAGCAAAAATTTGTCGATATGTCCATGAAAATCATCAAAGTACGTGAAGTTGATCTGAGTATTGATAAAAGTACTTAACGAACTCGTGCAAAAATGGTGGATCGAAGTTGTCTTATCAGATCCAAAGACTCAATTTTAATTTTATTTATAATTTGGTGCTATTTGTTGATCTTATTACCGTGAATTTTGATTTATCTTGTCAATTAAAGTGACAGTGGAAATTCGGTGATAAGGATAAAAAATCATCGATAATGGAACTTCGAATAGTTTTGACAAGTTACAATCGAAAGAGAACTTTTCGGGATTTAGTATTAAAACGAATTTTTATAACTTGTATCGCAATAGTCCTTGTGCATACGTGTTACTTTTCGATTGCATATTTCCATGAGAGTAATGTAAAAAACAGGGACAGTTACTCCGTTGATATCTCGTCGTCGGAAGAAAATCTCGCAAAGACTCAACGTTGGTTTCTTTAATTTTTTAAGCTTGAAAGTCATATGGTGAATTTATTTTAATGTACGAATATTTATAAAAAATTATAAAATTGCAAACTGATTCAAATTCAGCAGATCAATCTATCACCGATGCTGGAGTCATGAAAGAAATATTGGAAAATGAAACAGAGTTGGTAGGCTGGCCGAGGAATAAATCGAGAGAAATGACGCTTTATATAGATTTTGATCACGTCACTACAATCTTGAGTCCGAGAAACATTTGCTCCTCGAATCCTGAACTTTTGATAATGGTTGCATCAGCGCCGAAAAGTGAAGAGTTTAGAAACGGCATCAGGGACACTTGGGGAAACAAAACTTACATCCGTGAAAAATATCAAAATAAAGTTGTGATTGCATTTTTGACTGGATTGGTTGACAGTAAAGAAATTAACGTAAGTGGATTTTATTTTGAGTAATTATTTTTCCCAATTTTTTTTAAATCGATTTTTTAATTCAATTATTTATTTTTCCTCAGGAATCGTTAATCAATGAAAGTATGCGCCACAACGACATAGTGCAGGATAAATTTTACGATTCTTACAACAATCTTACACTCAAGTCTGTGGTAATATTGAAGTGGGCTCTGAATGAGTGTAGAACGGCAAAATATGTTCTTAAAACTGATGATGACGTTTATTTAAATATTCCTCTGATCTTGAGGACATTACAAGACAGGAAAAAAGTACCCAACACGCTTTTTGGCCATAAAATAGATCGGTCGCCGGTTATAAGCGATCCCAAAAATAAGTGGTGAGTGTAAGAAGACATTCCACTATTCATTTTCAATATAGTACAAAATAATAAATAACTTTAAAAACACTTAAAAAAATTGATGTGAACAAATTATAGTATCTTTTTTATTATTCTGTAATTTTTTGAATTGATTTTCGTCTTCAGCATCTTTAAAATGTATTGTTTAATTTTATCTTAAATTTTATTACTTATATCTCTCATTTTTTATTAGGTATATGCCAAAATATTTTTTCGCCGCGAAAGAATATCCTCCGTACATATTCGGACTCGGATACGTGATGAGCATGGACGTAGTCGAAAAATTATTTAGGATTGCTCATACGGTTCCATTTCTTCACATCGAAGATGTTTATTTGACGGGCCTATGCGCAATTGCAGCAGGGATAAATTCAACTCATGAGTCCAAATTTTTCTTCGACATGTTTAATTACTCAGAGGGGAAAAAAATTGTACCAAAAGATAATATTCTGGCTCATCGCGTTGGGCCAATCGGAATGCTATCTCTGTGGAATCAATTCCAGGATTTAAATTTTCAAAAATACGCGACGAATCTTCAGTTTTAACTTATTTATGTTAATTTTTGTAATAAACTTAGAGGTTCATCAATATTGTACAGACTTAACAAAATTCCTTTGCTCTTTTATTTAGGGATAAACTTTTTTCATGACTTAATATTATTTTATTATTTTCGTTAATTAGTAAAAAAATACATTTTTATTGTAAATATGAATAAATTGAGGCCTCGAATTCCATATTTTTATTTCCTTCTTTTAAAATTAATTAAAAAAAAAGATTTTGGATACATTTTTACATTCATTTCCAAAAAGTGATATTTCGATGGTAATTCTTTCATATTGAGTTTCGAAATGTTTGTACTGCAAGCTTAATCGATTTTCTGTTATACTTGGAAACTCAAATGGTGATAAATTGATTTTCTGTGTTCTACATTTTTTTATGACTGAAAATTATTATTTAATATTTTTTTCTTTACGCGATGCACCAAGATTTTTTATCCGTATTATTTTCATTATAATAAAAAGTTTTTATATCACTGTAAAAATTATTGTTATAATATTTTTCAGACATCAAATACCTCTAAAATGTTTCGGCCTCCCAAGATCGAGAATAAGTTTCCCTTCTATCAGTTCTCCAGGAAAATACGTGATATTCGGTTTATCGAGTTCGATCTCGAATCTTTGTAATCCTTGCGCCATTATTTAAAAGTATCGACAAAATTATACACGTGCGCAAAGTGGAAGTATACTTTAATGTCAAGTCAACTTTTGTGCGTTAAATTTTATGTAAGTTTGGTAAAAGTTTCCACAAACGAGCACGCCCGACTGACGAGATTCGAGGATATCAAAAGCTTAGATACAGATAAGCAATTCGATTGATAGCGGACATGAAGTTGTACTCTGTAGCCGAGACACGCTTTTTCCGTTTTTTTCTTGCACAGATGGCGTAGTAAAAAATACTGGACGCGTCATACTAGGTCAAGGGCGAGGTTTAGACTGTTTCGAAATTAGAATTTCTCTCGAAGTTTAGACTCGGGAGGCTCAAGAGAGAGTCCGAATCGAACTAGGGAATTTCTCTCGTCGGGTTGTTTCGATTCACCCGCGTCACTTTTGTTTCTTTTCCAGGGAGAATATCACTGTACGAGAAGCTACGACGCACTGACAGAAAAATGTATACGTGAATGAAATTTTTCCTGCATGGAAAAAAACCGACGGTCGACAGTGAAGTTTTTATTCCCATGCGTTGGTAAGGAAAATTTCGACTACATTTCGTGTTCATCGATAAATTACTGGACTCTGATAAAATAATTAATTTATAATAAAAATAACAGAATATTATTCAGGACTTTTTTATATATTTAAAAAATATTTCATGCAAAATTTTAAATTATTTTAACGTAAATTGCTTTGATTCCGATTAATAAACATGACGTAAAGAATTATCACATATTTTAAATATTTCTGTGTTTTTTCTTCTTTTAAATTTTTTATGTATAAATGGCGTCGACCAGTGTCCAGCAATAACAGATAGCGAACGAATTAAATAATCTAATTTATGATCCGCGAAAAATGTAGTGTCGGCGACGGAGTTCGTTAAAATCGGAAAGCCGAGCGGCATCCGAAGCCTTTCGAATGTTAAGTGGTCGGGACTATAATACACATTGGAAATAAATAAACCGAGAATGCTCTCACGGAGTTTCAGTCGTTTCTCTGCTCGAATCCTCTGGTCTCGCCCCTCGTTGGTCCTCCCTCCTCTCTCTCTCTCTCTCTCGCGCCTCCATCGCCAATTACTCAGATAAAAGAAGCTTGAAAACCGGATTGGGCATATTTTACAACATTCACGTGCCGTTTTCGCTCTCGTGAGCATTCTTTAAAATTTTTATTTTTATTCGTCAAGTTTTATTAATTTATTATTACTTTCATTTATTTATTTTGGTTTATTTAAAATTCTTTTACGGGTATTTACGGCGAGCCGTGTAAAACGACATCAACGCCCGATCCTGCCATATTTTGCTTGCACTCAGTCTCAGGTATAACGTTTTGTGATTGAAGCGAACGATTAAACGCGTGAGAGACAGCGAGCGCGCGGAAGTCGTTCCGCGATTCAAACTCCTCGACGGAGAACTCCTCACCAGGCTCGTTAATTAGCGAGATAGTTGGCCAATTTATCGTCAACAATTATTCCACCAGATAACACTTTCGTCCGTCGGGATGAAAGGAAATGTTCCCCCTCGTTTCAGAATTTTCCATGATCGGTGTTACGGTTGCTCGTGAATCGGAAAAAAAAATTTCTAATTACCGCATCGCGAATTTCTTGACAAGAAACTGTTACTTTTTCACGTGAAATTGCTTTTTATATTTAATTGGATGCGTTATCAAGAGACGATGATAGTTTCAGCGTGATAGTTTATATTCGAATAGAGTGTGGAAATTAAAAGAGGAAACAATTTTTACAGAACTTCTGAATCCATAAATTTGTCTTGTAAATTTGTTTGTCTAGCCTCGATTTTACTCTGATAATGATGATGTAAATTTATTGACTTTATTTTGTTAATTGAAATTTAAAAAAACGTCGGTTCGGATGAAATCAACGTACCGACTATGTCGATATTGCAGAAAGGACACGATTTATCCTGTAAAGGTAAAAATCTTGACTCCTCAAACTCTGGATATGGTGTCACCATTTCCACTGAGATGACGTTGCTATTTGAAAAATGGATCACTCTAATTTATTTATCAACTAAAAAGTACCATTAAACATTTTTTATCATTGCAAACGCTGTAAATACACTGAATCCAGTAATTTCGCATTCTTTCTTGCGAAAATAAAAGAAGGATGAAAAATGGCTCATGAAAAGATGTAAGATCGTTATCAGGCCCGTAACGGCATCGATAAGAGAATAAAAATTTTGATGGAGAAAGGGGGTTGAGCGGAGAAAAAAAAGGGAGGACCGGTCGAGACGTGGCAGTTGCGGAGAAGAGCGGAGGAGCAACGAAATGGGGAAAAAGGCGGAGGCGGAGGGAAGGGATGAGAAGAACGCATGCAAACAAAGAAGCTCCCGTCACTCGGGAATGATGGACGCCTTCATGAACGACCCTACGGAGCCCCGTACATCACTTTTATTACTACCGTCCTCATTTTCATATTTCATATTTACATTTCTAGACCGATCGTAAATCAGTGAATTTATGGGTAATTAGGCCTTTGTGCGTACCCTCGCGGGAGAAATGAGACGGGTATGCATACTATCTTTCGCTTCACATGCCCGCGTACCCTCCATATAGTGCGAGAAACGGAGATCGTGAGGGCTCCGAGGCTTATCGAACGTCAGAGAACGTCCCCGGCAAGACCGTTACGTCGTCCTCAACACTTCTCCCGCACACTACGCGCTCTCAGCCCACAATTTCACCCGGCATAAAGGGAAAACGAGGACGAATAAGGTCGCTACTGAGTCTGCAGTTCGGCCTCATCCCCGGATGCGAAATGTTCGCGAGATAATTTTATTTCTCTGAAAATTTCGGCCAGAAATCGAGCTTTGCCGATTTTTTTACGAGTAGATGAGATGATTACCGAGGCTACGAATTTTGAGTAAAAAAATACTCTTCGAACGTTCCTGTGGATGTTTTCAAACATTTTTCAGGGAGATCAAACAGAAATTAATATTAAAACAGAAATTATTATTTAAATATTATTATTTGAATAAAATTATTATTTAAATAGAAATTATTATTTAAATAAAATTAATATAAAAACAGAAATTCTCAAAAAATTGTGATATTGACATTTTATCAACAGAACAAATTTCTTTAAATTTCCAATTAATAATTTTATATTTGTTTTCCATTTCTCACATAAATTGAACGTGAATTTATATTTTTCTCCTAAATCCAAGATGGTGAAATCCTTGGAGCCTGACCTTGAGGGGTCGACGCGTCGTAACCGGAAGTCCGTGTGTAAAAAATAAATTCGAAAAGCGTCCCCCAAGGAGCGGAGAGTCGCAGGGACGAGCATTACGACCTCGTAAAAGATGGCGTTACAATATTGAACGGTGCGTGCTTTAATGACGCACGCAGGTGCGAGAGCAGACTCGGAACACCGCCATTTCAAGAATCTTACGACTCTTGAGTACCTGTTAATGACTCTTCGACAACAAAATGTCCATGTACCAGCGAATAGACACATCAGATAACATTGTAACATCAAATATTTAGGATTTTCCACGCGCTCGACGAGCCAAGTTACATTCCTATTTATTACTTTTGCTTATCCGCGTCCTTCCGTCGCCATCTTCCATCTTCTTGTACCCGCGTATCTCAAACTACTTACCGGCATGCTCAAACTGCGCTCTTACACGCCGTGGCCTCATAATTGTCACGAATTAATGGTCCTCCCGTGTTTCGCGCGGCGTTCGCTCCGTCATTAATGCAGCCATCGACCCCGCGAGGAGAAAAAAAAATGTTTAAATAACCAATTCGTAAAACGTCTCTTAAATTAAAAATGGTGAAAATTTTAAATTAAAAGAACGGCGTGTCTGAAAATTTCATCGCTGCATCGGGGAATTCGTTGAAGAGGCTGCAGAAGATATTCGAGAGAGTCGTTGTAGCCAAGGGATGGAAATGAATCTCGAAAGGGGGTCGTTTCGGGGAGAACGATACGAAAAGTTGGCTGAGCGGCAAGAAGGGCACGGGGGGGTGATGCTGCTGCTGCTGCTACCAGGGTTTAGAAACGATGCCGTGAGAACAACGATGCCGTTAGCTCGCTTCATATCTTAATGAGCCCTTGTCGTTTAAACTTTGCTCACTCCGGCAAAGTGAAGATTCTTACCCGTGGAGAGGGGCCTCCGGGACGGGCGGGTGACTCGGATATGGCCGAGCCAAGGAGAACGCGAAAATCAGCCCCGAAGACTCGACTCCTTAATCCCTTTAATTAGTATCCATAAATTACGACTTATATAGGTTGATAATACCTCCCGCGGTTAATTTATGTATCCACAGATGTTTGCTTCATTCTCCGCGGTGTATTGACTCGCCCCTTTCAGACTCTTTTTCACTCTTATCAATTCAGGAGAGAGCAATAATTGCGTAACTTTACATCTGTCAATTTTTAATGGTCCTCGAATTACAGGAGTGCAGTTTGATCGTAATAAAATAAGAACATCGACTTTGAAAATTGTCTTGAAAATTTTTTTTATTTTTTTTTATTTTTCCTGTTGATTTCGTGGCTTGCAAGCTTTTCCCCCGGTTTTTTTCAAGGGCTGTTTCCGCGTCTTGGAATGTTTCGCCGACTACTCTGCAGCAATGAGTCAAGTTTCGTCGAGTGCTCCTGGCCGAGAGAGTCCTAAGAGTGACCGCGCGTAATGTGCGTATATTTACTTTAGTGCCCACCTGTTGCAGTAACCTAGTTTCTTAAGCGTACCCTCCGTACACCGTAAACTTTCAAACTCTTTCGGGGTCTTGCGCGCCGCTTCGAGAGCTCCTCTTAAAGCATATTCTAATTTCGGGAAGATCAGCCGCTTGCAACGAATTTTCAACTCGAGAGAAATCTTCTTCCTTCGAAAGAAAAAAAAACACCACTAAATCTCATAAATAAATAAGCAATAGGACAATATTTCAACATCATAACAATTGAATATTTTTAATGAAACAATTCTTTAAGCCGCATGTATGTAACCTCATCACTTCCGAACGACTGGACCGATCGGGATGAATTTTTTTGTTTTGTTCGTAATTATCTCTAGAAGGTTTCTATGAAAGGAAAATTCTAAAAAGTCCATCGGAAAATTAAAAAATTCGAACATTATTTTTGTATGAAAATTTCAAAAAAAAATCATGTTCGGTTCATCACTCCCGAACAACTGGACCGATTGGGATGAATTTTTTTGTTTTGTTCGCAATTATGTCTAGGAGGTTTCTGTGAAAGAAAAATTTTAAAAATCCATCGGAGAATTAAAAAATTCTACCTTAAATATGTCATAAAATTTGTCATGAAAACATGTCAAACAAACCTTAAACACGGCATAAAATTTGTCATGAAAACGTGTGGCAGCTGAAAACAAACTAATAACTTTGTAAAATAATCAAAGCGACCGAGCCACTACTTTCAAAAAAAGTGATGTTTGGATTGAAAGTTCTGCTGTCACATGTTTTCATGACAAATTTTTACTAATAACTTTGTAATTAATAATTGCAGCGAGGCCATGAAGCGGCCGAGCCACTAGAATCTGCTAGTTTTTAATAAAAAAATAAAAGCTTCCTTATCGTTACTTCAGATGATTTTTGTATAAAAATTATAATATGAAGGAATTGTAGATCTAATGGGAAAAGCTCGCATCGATGAAAGAAATAATACGCGAAAGAGCAAATGAAAAGGGGAGAGAAAGAGTTTGAAAAAAAGTTTGCGGGGGTGAGAGGGGGTGACACGTCATTGCGTGTACATGCATTGATACCGATATTTATGTCCGCCAGTTAATCATGTCAAAGTCGTTTGATTTGTCGTTGGCTTTTATGGAGGGGAATTAAAACGTTCATTTCGCCACAGACACGGGCGAGCGGTGAGTGTCCGCGCGGAGTGTGCACGTATACGCGAGTTATTCGGGTGGTTGCGTGCACCGGACGCGACCCGGACCCCGTTCCCTCCCCCCGCCGGGTGAATCGCGAGCTTTTTGCAAAATTAGCGGACGTTCTGTGTTTCCGATGAACGGATAAAAAACACCGGGAGAATGGGAAAACTGCGCGATCGCTTTTCTTTTTTTTCTCATGTGCGAAAATGTTATGCGACCAGGATAAATATTTGGACGTCCCAATATACCCCGGAGTCTGTCGAATACTTTCGATATTTCTTCTCTCCTCGGAGTCTAATGGATATTGAGTTAAAAATGAGTGTTTACCACCGGGGATGAGAAATGGACGATAAGTAAATTCATAGCGAAGGAAAAACGACTTCGGACAGATCTTGTAGTCGTGAATTTGAAATTAATAGACTGCATGCACTCCAGAATTACATGATTATGGAATATAAAATGGATTATTATGTAAAATGTAATTTAAAAAATCGACAATTTGGTGGAATATTGAAAATAGGAGACGGAAGAGTTTAGGGAAACTTGAGTGAAATTCTGGGCGCTGAAGGGTCTACCTTGAGGATTGTGCGGAGGTTAATTAATTGACGAGCTCTATAACCTTTGTCGACGAGACGTCAGGCACGAGCACTGGTTGATGCCGGAGGGCTTGCATTTGTGGTTGGCTTCTTAGCGAACAAGTCTCTTTGTCTTTCCGGGACGGTGGGTGGAGAACGAAGGGGGGGAGGGTAGATTGGCTCTATCGTCTGTTGTTCTCTCCTTTTTGAGGTCGTTAACAAGGCAAATCATCCGCGGGCAAGTAATGTCGTTTCCTCTCTCTCCCTCTTGGCGATACGCGAGTCCTTTGCTCCGCACACGTCTCAGACCCAGACCGAGCTTATCATATATCTCGTCGGGCCAAACAAGTTTAATCGAATCGAAATTGAATCCTGTGTAAGAGAACAGCCGAGAGAAATATACGTTTGGCTACTGTGCGCCTTTGAATCCTCTTTCATAATTTATTTGTATCGGAAAGACTGTTCGAAGGGATGTATAAAAGATTCCAGGAGATGTATAAGAATACTTAAAGATGAGATATACAGAGGATCTTTGCGAGTGATGACGATTCAGGTTGGAAGAAAAGAGCTGAAAGGTAGGAAAGGAAGTCTGACGAGTCCTTTTTCTCCAGGGAGATCTCCGAGGAGACTGGAGAGAACGGAGGAGCGCAAGAAAAAGAGGAGAAACGGGAAGAAAAGTAAAGCGGAGGACTAGAAATGCGCGCGCGAGAACGCTTCACCTCGCTCGCTCGGGTCCGTACTTCTATCACGTCGGGCAAACGGGCGGACAGCTCCGAGGCGATTTGTCTTTCATTTCGGGCTAATTTATTGCGCCCGGGCAACTCTCTAGTAGCAGCAGAAGCAGAAGCAGCCCCGCGCTCCTATTCTCGAGTCCGCGCGCCATTCAACCACGCCCCACCCAACTAATGTCCCACATAAAACTTGGTATCAGCGATCCTCAAACGGGGATTTACAATCCCTTCAAGCGCTCCGCGCTGTCACTATAAATTCTCGAGGGCGACGTCGATATATCTCGAGCGCGAATACTTCTGTCCCTAATGGATACCCGGCACAAGTAGCGGAAGCAGGACCGCGGCTATCCGGGACACACCATCAACGATCGACGAGACCCAGTCGATTCTTTCCAACTATCTTACTCCATCTTGATGCCACTCCCGGCCATCTTCCTGCCAAGCTTTTCCACACTCCTGGATTACAAACAAACGACCAATAACTTTAAGTATACCTAACGAGATTCTTGTAGCGAATCCAAATACCAGAAACTGTACAAAATACATGTCCTGAGGTTCCTATGTATGGAAGCAAGAAAGCGGATCGAAGAACCATTTGCCATTTTTAAGGTCGATATCTCGAGAAATGCAGCCTCGAATTTCCAGTACATTCGTCACGATGTAATATCGTCGCTTATATTTATGGAGGAGTCGAAGCGCAACGCGTACTCGGGGGATCCACAACAAGTATGCATCATAAAGATTTATGTCTGTTTACGAGGCAGTTGTACCGGTTATTCTCGTCGGACGGAGATCGTAGGTGTCGTGAGTAGACGAGGAAGAGGAATGGCTAAACGCGGCAGTTTAGGTTCTTCGGGATCTCTTCTCCGGGAGTTGCTACCTCGTGGAGTTTCCGTTTTCGAAATAACAGGAGGATGCACTGCGACTACTGGCGCACGGAATTAGCAAGTGGCACGATGCGAGCCGACGCCGCGAGCTTAAAGCGTTGAATCATAACGAGCAGGACTTATGCTAAAAGCCTCGACAAGAATCCTCGGTGACTCTTCGGTACAAAAGACGAGGGGGAAACACGAAGGCTTTGCGCCGCTTCCTGTACAATTTCATTCCATATTCATAGCCGTCTTTTCCAATTGGAAAATGATGTTAAAGGCGCGCGTGATGGAAAGGTACGATTATTGGGGACCTTTTACGAGACCAATAATCATCGAAGAGCTCAATGGCAAAATTATCCTTACCTTTACGCATAATAATTTCGCACGGTGTCATTAAAGGAGCGAGTCTAGGTCTCATTGTAAGTAGTCGTAAGTTTGGTTAAGGCCGAAAGGGGTTCGCAGGAGTTGAAGTGAGAATACGCATTTTAATATGTTCACTATCAACACAAACAAGATAATTGTTCCAATGTCGTTAGCGCAGCATTAGTAAACATCTTATTAGCCTTAAGGCGTTATTACGTTTCTAATTGCGAACTCGCCCTTATTAAACCCCCAGCTTCTCACCCTCGTTAAATGCCGTCTGGAACGACAATGAAGGCTGGCTCTTTCTAATAGGATGTGTCTCGTTATCACCCTCGGACTTCACCGGGATAATGCACCTTATGGTTTTCCACTTTTATTCCAGCTCTCCAATGTCTTCGATGTCTTCATAAGCAGAATCGTTATTTTTTAGATTAATTTCAGGCGCACAAAAGAGAATCCGGAGTCAGGAATCAACGTTTCCTTTAAGCTAATACCAATTAGATTAGAATAGATATCGCGATGAAACAGTGTCCAACGAAGCATGGAAGTTCAAAACTACATCGATGCAGTTAGCATCGAGAGTTTCGAAACCTTTGACCATCCCGTTTAGGCCGTAACAATAATTGACCTTATTGTAATTGTAGCTGATCGTATGCGTGGAATAACCGGGGAAAATAGGTCGGGGTACGAGGTAGAGGGTTAGAAATGGAATGGAGGAAGCGGAAACGAGGAACACACATGGCTCCAAGCATCGCTGCGACCGGAACGATCGCGACCAAGAGACGAGGGTGGCATCTGCGAATCGTTCCGACGCTATCGTTCGTCCACGTTTAATTCTGCCTGTGCGTCGATTTCGGGTATTTCGGGATTTGGGAACGAAAGTAGCCTGCTGTTTGGAAATACGTGGCCGATTCACGATTGTCTGGGGACCATTTATCGTCCGGTATGTTAAAATCTGGAGACAATATGATCGTACAGTTTGATGGATCTGTTCGATAGGGTTCACTTTATGAAAGTTCATTTCTACATTTCATAATAAAAATCTGGTTATTATAATTCTAGCTTCCAACTTCCAGCATGTCATCTATCACATCCAGCATCCAGTATTCCAGTATTCGGTTCATAATCATCAACTGCCATCTACTGACTTCACTATTTCCCTAAATCCTGAATGTCATCTGGATACGGCAACGACAACTGGGCGCGACAAATCAATCCACCCCCTTCCCACCTAATTTCCATATCGTCCATTTTCATCATTAACGTTCCTTTGCCAGTTACCAGATACTTTGGCCCGGAGGCAGGACAGAACCGCTGGCCTCTCTTTACTATGATCATATCAACAAATACACGCGTGGGAACACAAGCACGAAATGATCGCTGTTCCGTCGAAAACTTGAGCCCAGCGAAGTCAGGATAAACCGTGGAAGTGAGCACACGGATTCATAGAGGTGCATTTCGAAACTATAGAGTCGCGAATTAGGACTGGGAAGGGGCCGGGAGACCAAACAGAGATTCAGGCCTCGCTGTTTTACCGTAAACGGTTAATTGCATAGCCAATAACAGATAATGCAACAATCAATGATTTAGAAGGGGAACTTTCGGAGATGGGGTGCGGATGAGTCGAAGGTGTGTATAACCTCTGTCTATAATGTATACCATTGCGTATAGCTAATCGTGTACTCTCGTTGCGGATACTTGCACCCGGACGAGTCCGCACAACGAAACGATGCTTCGGAACCACGCCTCTCTTCCACTTTCTCTCTCTCCCGCGTCGAGTCTCTCCGCGCTTGCTTCTCTAATTTAAACAGTCCCAGCAGGCTCGCCGGCAGATTATCCTAACAATAATTGGCGGACGGTGGCGCGCGAACGCCTAAACTGCTCGAGTGCGATACGCGTGTGTTATTTGCTAATACACGTTATATCTATAATAAAGTATGGCAGATGGGCTCGGTTCGTTCTCCGAGCGTGCGCTCATTGTTGAATCTGTATGGAATATGCGGTCGCGCTAATATTTCGGAAACGCAGAATGTACTCGCTTGAAGAATTATGTGACAATAATCGAATTGGTATCTCCGGTTTTCTGCTAATAATCGTAACGATTATATCAATACGGAAAAATGGCTGATTCGCTATCGTGTGCCCTTTCGAAAATATCAACCGAAATAATGGCACCGTGACTTTATATTATTAATGACACAATATGGCGCGTCGTAAAACTTCAAAATTTTTAGATTTCTCAAAAGCTGGCTCTCTCTCCGTGTTCTAAACTATTTTATGCTTTTTCTTTTTTCCTCTCGCGTGACCTCTCACCGTTCTAAAGTGCGTCGGGTTACAGGAGAGTCCCGTATTTCGCCGTCGCGACGTTTTCATCGAGCAATTTTTCCTCATGCCGGGCGCGTCGCGCTCGACTCCACACCCGAGAGTTATGTCCGTCAGAGAATTAATATAGGCAAGATTTGTTGTTATTACGAAAAAGATGGAAGGAGAAGGTGGTAGAGAAAAGCGGAGACAGAAGAAGGAAAGGGGTAGGAGAACGAAGCGGTGCGGAGTTTAGCTGGGTGGTGGGTGGGGGAGGAGGGGGGGCGCTGGAGGCAGAGTCCGGAGGATTTCTCAGGGCACACAGCAGCAGAGTGAAGCCATTACTTATTATAACTGCCCGGAGCCTGGCTAACGGGACTCGGCTCGAGCGTTCCTCTGTCAGGCATCCATCATCGCGACTAATGGCTCCACTCTCCTGCCAATAACATCCAGTCTCGCGCGTCCTGCCCAGCGTCTCGATGGAAACCTCTGAGTCGAGCCTTCTCCTCTGAAATTTCTCTCCTTTTTCCCCCCTTCCTCAGCCAGCTAACTCGTCCTCTCCAACCGACTCACGTAACCGCGTTCTTGTAACGAAGATTCGGCTCCATTTTGTTTTACTGACCCGAAGGATGCCATTGCCAGAGATTTCGCTCCCTAAATCTTCCCTCTTAAATGTCCCCGAAGACGATTGGTTAACGCTTCCGGCGAGGCCAATCAAGATTCTTGGCATCGGGTTCGGGAACTCGAAAATGATTTAAACTTTTTTAGGTCAGACTAAGTGTGTTTGTTCCGTTTGCTTTGCGATACCTTGAAATCGCATTATGCATGGATGAAAATTTGATTGGCCGGATCCCCGTAATATCCTTTTTACTCGAAACAAATCTATTGATAAACGAGTCGACGCAGTATCGCTGGAGTGTATCACGTTATTGAAGTGTATGCGTATTATAGGCGCGATGATTATGGCTAAACCCGATTCTGATGGTGTAACCGTGACCATAGACCAGGCTGCCGACTAGAGAATCCGAATATACAGGGATTCGCGCACGGCCAGATAGTTATTGCTGAGCGATTTGATCGGTGGATAATGACGAGTAATGACACACACCGTGGTGAATATCGTCCACGCTCGACAACCGATACCTATGCGGCGACGTTACTGCAAGGATAGTATACAAGAGAGATGTAGAGTCAATCCTTTCTATCACCTATGTACTAAGTGTCCTAGAATTAAATACTTAAATCCAAAATACGGATGAGGAATGACATTCTGGGTCGAAAAGTCCTTTTTGACTTTTCGATTTGATGAATTGGTTGGCAGTTGTCAGGCGTTAGAGATGGACCAATGAGGTACGTGTCAATCATCCTGACCAAGTTGTTCCCGATTGCAGATTGGATGAATGAGTTCTGTTTACAAGTCATCAGGAGTTCATGATAAAGAAAACATTTCACAAACTTTTCACTTCGAAATATCATGAAGGAGTCAATTTTGAACTATTGAAGTCTGTTGTTGTGACACCCGGTAGATCAGTGTGAGTTTCACGGATGTGGATATGAGATTGCGTCATGCATATGCAGGTGCATTTGGCATCGTACTCCCGACCAATCACTGCGCGTGAAACTTGATTGTCGACGATTATCCTCTCGGCTATTCCGCCACAGGATCCGGTTAATAAAATAAGAATGTTTCCGAGTCCACGAGTTTCCGTATACAAATTAAAATTCAGATCGTCAAGAATTTTTAATTCATTAATTTATTAATTTATTCACGCGTTACGGCGAAAAATGGCGGTTGAAAGCGATTCGAGGATGATCAGAGGTTAGCAAGAAAGCCCTTTCGTGTTGACTCAAGATTGGAGATCGGAAAGCGTAAGTTTCGTCCGTTCTCGGCTCGTTTTCGGCCGGAGCAAAAAGTCGGTCAGCTTATTTTATATACGCTGAGTCGCTACATGGACGAGCACGTAGACTCATTTACATGTACCACATATCCTCCACGCCCAGGTTTCAAATAAAATGATCCTTCGTATACCCGGAAAAAAAATTCAGCCCTCGTGAAAAAAAACAATATTCAAGGCGGAAATAAATATGAGGCCTTACTAAAATTTTAGTCGACGTTATACGTTCGCAGGATTTGCAAAATGATGGCAATCGCTTCGACTTCGCGTACGCTGCAGCATCAGCGAAATTCTGTCTGAAGGAAACTGTATGATAAGGAAAAAATATAGATTCGATGCAAACGGGGAAAATGTTTTTACAATAACGATGAGTTTGAAATATGATTTCAAAAATACTTGTTCTATCGATAAAAAGAATTTACAGCTCTTTTATACTACGCTAAACCCTTAGGATGAATTCTCAAGGAAAATTATCCATTGAAAAAAATTGATGGTAAATGAAATTGCGGAAAGAAATAATTTTAAAAATATTTTATTTTTCACAATTTTCACCATATTGAAGATTTTTGTTTGGGAGAGAAGGAGAGAAAAGAAATCTCGAGATTCCATCTGATTTGTTACGAACGCGTTAAGGTGGAGGAGGGATTTTTGGGAGGGGAGAGAAATATTTTGGTGACGTAGGTAAAGGGTTGGTATGAGCGTCGAAGCAACGGTTATCTCGGTAATTAATATGATTGAGGAGACATCTCTCACGTCTCTGTAATATCCAGGAATGGCCCAAGTTCTGATTGCTTTCCTCCGAGCCTCACGTCCCTCCGCCAACCCTCTCGTGCCCACTTTGACTTCCCTATCTCGGCAGTTTCCCCATAACCCTCCGTAAAGGGTGGGGAACACTATCATTGCTCTCTTTTACATTTTTTCCCCATTTTACATATTCAACGAAATGTTATTTCATGTTAAGTAACTATGCTTAGCAAAATTTTTATTATTTATCATTAATTTCGCTTCTTCCTAAGAAAATTTAACAATTTTGTGACATTTTTTTATTATTATTTTCGATTATTTTTACAAAAAATCGAAATCGGTTGTTCTTTGGATGAAAAAGGATAGTATTTTTGATGTTGGAAAAATGATGAACTGAAGCCCCGGGCTGTATTTTCAATTAGGAAAAAGCTTAGAGAAAGAATAGCTACGTAAGAATAGTTCTGGTGACTGCAAAGTCTTGAGTAGCCTAAGAGAGTCTCATTTTTCCTTCAGTAGCTGAAAATGAGAATTTCGGGTGAGAAAAGCAAGTATTTTCTTGTTCTTCTCTTTGACACCAAAAGAAACACCTACAATGAAACGTCTTACGTTTTCCAGTAAAGGAATGTTTTGGTCATGATGAGCCGACCTGTCCCTCTTTCGTTCTTTCAAAATTTTTTTTTCAAAGAAAAAATATTCTTGATACTAAAATCGAAAAATTACGCGAGCTGTGGAAAAATATTTTGCTTTTTGGTACAACTCTTTAGTTTAACATTATAAAAAATAAACATTTTCAATGATTATTGCAACTATTTATTTTTAACGTTAATATCTATCATAAGTAGAAATTTCCTTATTTAGCCAGACGCACACCGAAACTTTTTACATTTTCGTGACTTGTTTACGATTCCGATTAATAATCAAAAAATTCTGCAATTTTTTATACATCTTAATAAAAAATTGCGATAATTTTTGTAAATACTTTTTAGTGCTGATATTTTTTAGTGATGGAATTTTTTAAAGACATAAATAATAGTTCATTTTTATGAAAAAATCTATACGAAAATATCTTCTCTATAAGTATAGAAAGTCTCTAAATCCAGCCCGACGCATATCGAAGCTTTTCAGGTTTGTGACTTGTTTCCGTGGGGGTTTGGGTTTTCGGGAGGTTGCACACAATCGTGATTACAACGTCACATACCAGTCATAAGGTATAAGAGGAAAGGGGTGAGCTGAATAGAGAGAAAGGGGAAGAGAAGAGTCGCCGTAAAGGCGGCGAGACGACGACGTCGCTGGCGATGGTTTACAAACGTGGTGGGAGAACCGAATGTTCGGATTATCAGGAGAAGCCTCGGAATCCGTTGGTGAGCACGATACGGGGCGTGCGCGACGGAGAGAGCACGAGAGAAATGTTTCCAAAACCCATGGAAAATTCGTACCGCGAGATAAGAGAACCGTTGCTGATGTCACGTCCTGTATTGAGGGTGATGGTTCTCCGCCGATCCTAACACGCAATATACAAGCATCCCCGGAATCCTTCCTCTCGCTTCTCTTCATTTTTCCTCTCTCACGTTTTTTTCTCATTTTCACCATTTCTCTATCTTTCTCTTCATTTTTTTCTTAATATTTTACTTAAAATTATGGATTATCAATATTTGAACATTTTCCCAAAAAAATGAATGAATTTATATTTACATATTTTAAAAAAAATTATTTTAATAAATCAATCGTGCTTGCATCAATTTTTTCAAAGTCAATTATCATTTGTTGTCAAATTCATTTATCACAATTATAATGTTTATATATTGATATTTTTTTATTTATAAAAATGGTAAATATTTTCACGCGAGATTTTTAAATTTTCGAATTTAGTATCGGAACAATCGATGTTTGACTTCGATGAGAGGAACCGAGACTGATGGACGGAACGGACGAGCAGACGGCGAAAACCGCGAGAGGGCACTGGTATCGGGGGTGGGAGGAAAAAAAATTCGCGGCAAACTATGGTGAGGATAAAATAGAAAGAGCGGCGGGGTGCGACGAGGAGAGCATCGAGGGTATATACGAACACATGTTCACGTCACCGCGCCGTCTCCCAAAGTTGTCCGTATCCGGAGACAATTTATTCTCGCCAGTGAATCACGTCAAAATTTGATTTGTCGATGGCTTTTATAGCGGCAAGTTATTGCCGGATATGTTGTCCTATATAGACGAACGAAATTCGAGAGTCAAGGGGATGACGTTCCTGATGGCCTCCAAAAGGGTTTACAACCTTTTTACGCAATATCGATTCGGCGAAATGAGCAGCGCGATTCTTTCGTTTTTATTTTCCGCATAAAAAATTATCAAATTTATTGTATTGATAAAATTTATAGTAGATATTTATTGATTTTATTAGTACAGTATAATTTTTTTTGTATTGAGAAAATTTTACAATTTATCGAAATTAAGTGTTTGATATATATTTCGGAATTTCTTGTCTTATTTTCGTCTTGAAAAATTTGTATCTGGTTATAGCGCTCAATAAAATACTAATAGCACTTTTTCACCAGGCAAATTAAATATGAAAGCTCGTTAGTCCGAGAAATAAATGAATTAGAAGTTCCATTTATCCCCCAATTTATCAATTCCTGTTAAACGGAACGATAACTTTTTCCAGAAGAGTATCGATTTGAATATTGTCACATCGCTGTCAGAGAAACGACGTCGTCGTCTGCTTTTTTTGTTCCTCGGCCCCTTTTAATTTTTTTTATTCGTCCCGTTTCCTCATCGAGCATTCATTCGTCATGCTAGTAGTGATAAAGTATTTTCGAGTAAAAATCGAGAGAGAGAAAGAGAGAGAGAGGGGAGGGTTCAACCCCTTTCCTCTTAACGTTCCAGTCCTGCATTTTCCAAATTTGCAACTGCAGTTAGGGGCACCGGGATGAGCGTCATTTTATATCTGTACGAACCTCACGCTCGGATATACGTATATCAAGCCCGTGGAACGAATATATCATTCATAATTTGTTCGGAAGAGTTGATTTGTAGCCTGCGACGTGCGGCGTCGAGCTGTCCCTCCGAGTCTTCTCCCCCGCTCGTCCCTCGCGTCCGCTCTCTTTCGCGCGAGCTTGCCAAGCCCGAGCTTTCGAGCTTTCCGTCTCTCTCGATCTCCCTGACGCTCTCTCCCTTCCTCCCGTTCTGGAAATAAAGAAAAAACAGAGATAGCTCCGAGCATCCGCCACTTTATCCCTCTCGCGAAAACGTAGATTGAAATTAATACCCAATAATGCTTGTAAATCATTAGAGAAATGCGCGAGTTGCGTTAAAACCGGTCGTCCATCGAGCCGATAACGATGCTCGCACCATCAGTGCGCGGCATTGACGTCCGACGTCGACCCCTCTCTGTCCCGAAAAGACCAAAAAAAAGTTGAAAAAAAAAATAGAAAAACAAATCGTCGGCAAAAAATTATGCTGCATATCATCCGCCCATCCTCTTATGCGGACTGTTCGGTCAGACAATTGAGTGTTTTATTTTTATCGGCGAAAATCTCGAGCGAGGTAAATCTCTCGGCTCTCTCCTCTCTTCCCCAATTACACACTCTTTCTCGATACAACGAAACTCTTTTTTTTCATTCGCTTATCCCATAAATTTTTTCTCGCGAAACTTCGTAATGAGTCGATGGACATTGAATTCTTTTTTTATTCAGTTTTATTTACGAGCTGCATAATAGACGTCGGAGAATGCGAAACAAATATTTCAATAAATACTGTATGCACTTTAATATGGGAAATAATTACTTTAGAATTTTTTTATGACAACTATAAATATATGGATTGCAAATGTTTTATGTATATTAATGATTAGTACAATTTGTGCCAGCTTACCATTAACTACTATTGCAATTAGTGCAAATTACCTGTGAACTATAATTACTATTAATAATAATTACCATTGCAATTTGTACCATTAGATTACTTGTAACTACTATTACAACTAGTGCAAATTAACTATTGATTTCAATTACTATTAATTACAATTATCATTGCAATTTTGCTAGTACCAGAGAACGTTTTTTTATAAAATTTATTTAAAAAAAAAATAAGCAAAAATTGGTAAATGAGTAGCAGACGTCGATGTTTCCAAAAAATAAAATTTCCTCATGGATTTGTGAAATATCGCACTTAGCTCGTCTAATCCTGAGGATGGTGTGTACCGAGTCTAAACTCTCCGATTTTGGGCCGAAGAAGACCTAATCTTGGTAGCAGGAAGCGGAAGAAGCAAACTGTGCAGGAAAAGGGTAAACCAGCAGGGTCAGCTAAGGTCTGCGTTCTCCCGAGGCTGTAGGTCTTACTTATATACACACGAGCTGAGTTCTCGATCTTGCGGTCCCTATATTACACACTTTCCCGAAAGCGGCGAATGGATACTAAACCAATCAGCAAACAGAAGTAAATCAAGATTGTCTATGATTTGTAGTGGAGGGCCCTTTTACTCGAGTGTGCTCATTATCCGAAGAGCAACTCCGAGTTAAGCTCGATCCTATACACGAGGATCCTCGCACTTTCGTGATATACGAGGGCAATCACTGCTCCTTGGACCTTCTTCCCCAAAGCTTTTCTTATTTTTAAAACCCTACAAAATTATTTTCCTTTTTCACTCACTATAAATATAAAATTATTTCATTTTTTAATAGAAATAATTAGTGGTAGGTACTTTTTACGTGGTGTTTGTTACTTTTGGTTTTGAGCTTGTAATTCTGATGAAGCTTTTATTTTTTTGAAAAAAATGTCGTAAGATGAGTCAAGCGTTTTTTCATGCTTTATATCGTGACTTCACCTGTCGTTATTTTAATATTTTTTTGAAATCTGGACTGAATTTTATTTGATATTTTGTCCCAAGCCTGGCTTATTCCGGATCCATTTTCCGCGTGGTTTTATCCACGCGGGCTCTTCCTGAAAGCGGATTCTCCGCGGAAGTGCGCAGCGAGGGAAACGCTGCGGAGGCACGAAGCAGCCACAACGGCGGTTCTGCACCGAGAGAGTGAGAGAAAGAGAGAGAGAGAGAGAGAAAGGGAGAGAGTTGTAGATATCCGCGCGCGTTTCTGCCAGCAACAGGTGGCCCATAAAGCGTGCACATCCGTTTATCAAGAACGAACGAGTGCATGTGGATTGACTGATGGCTGGGAGCGCTCGATCGTCGAAGCAGCCAGACGAGATCTACGTACGAGAAAGGGAGAAACATCGAGTCCCAGCCTTTAAGCTCTCCGATTTAACGTATTATCGCTGCATTCACTGTTTTTCTCATGCAGATAAGCCAAAGTAACGAGCCAGAGAAGAACGCTCCGGTATTTTACAAGGAAAATTGACTCTCATTCGAAATTCACTCCCTTCAAGAATTATCCCTTATTTTATGAAAATAAGTTTTTTGAGTATTGACAAATTTTTTTTAAGCTCGGGAAATTATTTGTGGACGAATTGGTCGATTCTTTTATAAAAATAATTTTTAAACATTTTTTTAGTAATTTTTTTAAATTGAAATTTAATTTGTTTATACTTAGATCCTGTGTGCAGGTTTTACTAATTTATTTGTGAGTCAGATTTATGCATTCACAGTCACACACTCGAAAATCTTCCAAGGCAATTTTTCATGAATTTTTTCATTTTTTACGTTTTTATTGAGACACGACCGAACAAATTTTCCCTGAAGATCGCCCGCCCCGTAGACCGCGAATTCAAGTTTTCCAAGGATGAGTAAATCGGGTTCCCCTCGGCCGCGAGAAGAAAATGTATAAGATAGGAGTTTGAACGGGGCACGAGAAATTAGTGAGTTTCGGTGAAGCGACCAGGCCCAGCGGAGGCTTTGAATCATGCGGGCGCTCTCCCATCGCGCCGGCTTGTTTGCCCCACGACGATAGTAAAAACTTTTACAGTCCTTATAATTATGGGTAATTTACGGTAATTAACGAGGCTGGACGAAGTCACGCCGGCAATTTTCTGAGTAATATTTTTGCAGCGATAATATCGCACTTTCCTGCGTTTTCCTCTCTTTCTCTCCTTCTCTCTCTTATTCTCATTCTCGTCTATTTTCCCTTCATTTCTCTCTCTCTCTCTCTCTCCGCAAGCTCCTTTTCCTGCTGCTCTTAATCCGTTCCCTCTGTCCGTCTTCCCTCTCTCCAGTTCTGCTCCTAAACCTGCCACACGCCGCCGGATTTGGGAGCGAGGCGGGCGGAAGGAATCCGCGGAATATCCTGATTAAGAGCGACCGCTGATTCCATTTTTCCCTCCGCTCATTGATTCCACGAATGTTTTCGATTCCGGATTCGTTATCGATCCAGAAAGATCTTCAAGAAAAATTTGAGGAGGTTCTTATTTATACTCATTTTCTTTTCCGATAGTTTTTCTCGATTTTTTATTATTTTATTTTTTTTCTCTCGTTCGTACCTTCCATTTCTTTTATTTTTTTCGTCTATGTTCGTCTCTGGCGTGTTTTTCTCCCATCCTTGAATGTGCAAAACTCCGACAGATTTGCGAGCGACTTAATCCGAGTCTGAAAAGAGCGCGGAATCGGAGGTATTGCAATCTACAAAAATTGGCCACTCGGGAATTTATTTTTATCGCTCTTCTTCCTACCGTTGGAGAGAATGACGATTTCGTAACGAAATATATACCGTCGCCTATCAAATGCATTATCCAAAGTAAACAGGGTCGTATTTAATCGAACGTTCTCTCCGGAATTTGGAGATTATTTCCAGCTGTTTGCTTTCTTTTTTTCCGGATGGAATAATGTGTGAAAAATATTACAAAAATACATTTTTCGAGTAAAGGATTTTAATAAAAAAAAAGCAAAAGATTAAAAAAACTTCAATATTGATTTTTTGAGTTACTAAATTTTT
Source organism: Cremastinae sp. B BG-2022a (assembly GCA_030522605.1). NCBI lineage: Eukaryota > Metazoa > Arthropoda > Insecta > Hymenoptera > Ichneumonidae > Cremastinae sp. B BG-2022a. The sequence goes on along the minus strand of JAPYYX010000463.1, from coordinate 38,260 downwards.
AAAGTTACTTGAAATCTCAAGATCAATCTAAATTATTTATACAGAGTGGAAGAGATTTAAAAAATAAAGAATAAAAATTTCCAGTCGAGAATCAAAATTTTTTTCCAACTTTTTCTTCGACCGTATCTACTTGGCGTCAAGTCTCTGTCGTTTCCTTGCTCAGTGGTTGACGCAGCGCGCGGGTTTTCCTTCCTACGGCGTTGAATACTTACTGGTTTAACCGTCGGAGGGCGATCACGACGGTTGCGCCGCTGTTCCAGTAGGATTGCGGGGGCTTATGGTTTCTTGCAGTATTCGCAGGGGCACGAGGGGAACGATCCTTGGTTGAGTGAGGATAGAAGCGGAGCTAGACGGAGAAAACAAAAGAAAGAGAAACGAGAGAAGAAAAAACTAGAGAGAGATAAAAATAACGTTAGCAGACGAGCGGGAAAGAGCGAAAGAAAGAAAACTAGAAAGAGCAATAACAAAAGAATGAAAACTAGTCAGAGAAAAGAAGAGGAAAGGATCGAGAGGAAATGAAAGAGAAATCGACGGAGGAAAGGAAACTGGAAAGGGAAGAAACGAGAGGAAGAAAACTGTACAGAGAAAAAGAGAGAGAAGGATCGAGAAAAAGGAGAAATAGACTGAGAGAGAAAGGGAAGGAAGAGAAGGACGAAGTGGGGTGTGAGGAGAAGGAGAGTAAAGGGAGAGTTGCCAACGTTGCTCCGTGTAAGCCAGAGCGCGTCAATAACCGTCCATCAGTTGTAATAGCTCCCCGAGACACATCGGTTGCATTTAAATGGCTGCTTAGCTGACTCTGTCTCGACGCGCCAGCGACGTGGATCTATGGAATTCCATCAAGTTCTTCTCTTCTCCCTCTTGCCTCATCCTTCCCCTCTTGCCTCGTTCCACGTTCCCTTATCGTCCTAAATCCCGAGAGTGGTCTCCAAACATCCCCTCTTTTTTTCTATCTTCTCTCTCTCTCTCTTTTCCTTTTCTCTCTCTTTCTCACACTCTTCTTCTCCTCTCTCTTGTTGTACTCAGAAAATTCTCTGTATTGTAGGTCAGAGCACGCCTCTGACCTTTTCGAGGACGCCTCTATACTTCCCTCCCGCCCCGATGACCTTTCGTTCTCTTTATAGCTCTCTTTGTTTTTTTCCCTTGCTTTTTTCCGTTCCTTTTTTTCACTGTGACGGTCGAGACGGACTTTTGACATTGTTCTGATTGATTTGTCCTCCCAACGACCTCCAGACGCAATTTTGTGTTTTGGAGCAAATGAAAATGTCGATGATCTTTTTTTCAGGTGATCAGGAATTCTCTTTATTGTCCGCATTATTTATTTACTATTTTTAATTTGTCATATATTTCTGGATCGTAATAGATTTTTATAATTTTTTAATTGACGACATTTGTTCACATCTTTCATTTTTTATTTTACAATTTTAGAAAAATATATACGATTTTATGGAATTGTAAAGTTACAATAAATTATGCAAAGGAAAAAAATCCTTCTCAATTTCGTGGAACGATGCACCAAAAAATTGATATCAAGTTAATTACATTTTGATATTTTTTAACAGATTTTTTCCACGTCCAATTTTTCACAATTTAATTGTCAAAAGTTGTTAACAGCTCGTGACCAGTCTTGATTCATAGGTACACGGTGAACAATCTTGAGGAGTCAGAGATTCGCGAATCAGCAGGCAAGAGATGGAAGAAAGGTACGATTCGAGGGAGCGAGGAGGTGGGAGCGGGGTCTCGAAGTCGCTGACGCTGAGGTTCCTTGATTGGCTCCATCCGCAGACCTACGTGCTCGTCACAACAGTTTCTCTCCCCCTCGAATATCTCCTATACTCTGTTTTTCGACTTCTCTCTATCCCCTTATTCTTGAGCCATAAGCTCCGTTCCGTGATCCTTTCGCAAACGATTTCCCAGCGACTTGGAATTTTCTCTCGTATGAAAAAAAATTGCATTCTTTTCAATACGTTACAATAATTCGAAAAAAAATTCTCTCCGTCCGCGAAATACAAAAAATTAAAAATAAAAAAAACATAAAATTCCTTCCATCACCGTTGATACGTTTAAAAAAAAATTATTAAACCGTTTCGAGATTTGCGTTTATGTGAAAAAAATCGATCATAACGATCGCGGGGTTGAAGAATTTCAAGAGCGAATTTCCACGCGTTTATTTCTTACGGGGTGAATTCTCGAGCGTGTATCCGCTGCCTTCGGTTATCTATGCACTTGGAAGCACACGAGGACACTGAGAAATAAATCGTTGCTCAGCGAGGGTACAACGGGCGAAAAAACGGGAGAAGGAGGGAAAAAAACGGTTGCAGCGACCGAAATAGAGAGACGAGAGGGTTTCGGCAGTGTACCGACTCTTGCGTTATTGCGCAATGCATAATAATTTGAGCCGTGGAAAAAGACAGATAAAACGAGAAAAGAGAGAAGGAAATGGAGGGAAGAAAAACCGAGAAAAAATTTGAGAGGAGAATAACATGGAAATAGAGGGAAAAAAATGAAAAGGGAGAAAATAAAAAGAGTCAAGAAGAGCGAAAAAGACGGGTAGAGGTTTATACATCCGTGACTACTGTCCCTGTAACTAGTCTCCGTGGTATAGGACGATTCGGGCTACATCATCTCTTACGGGCTTCGTTAATCCCTCGCGGGCATCGAGACTGCGGGTTAGGCGTATAGCCGTTGGGTGACTAGCGCGTTGCGGCCAGCGTTAACGCGGGCAAGAATGGGGCCGAAAGGAGGATAGAGGAGAGGATAAGCGGCCGAGAATGTAGGGGTTAGTTCTGGGAGGGACGAAAGATATGCGAAGAGCGAGAGAGACTTTCGACGCGAAGTACAGAGGGAGAAGGACATAAAATGCGAGAAAAGAGAGAGACAAAGACAAAGAGAAATACAAAATGGACAAAGAGCGAGAATCTTTTCCGAGGGAGAGAGAAAGAGAGAGAGAGAGAGAAATATGAAATTCGAAACAGAGAAATTTTCATCAAGAGGAAGAGAGAAGAATCCAGAACTCGAGATAGACAAAGAGAAAAGTTTTATTTCGAAGGGAGAGGAAAAAATGAAATTCGAGACAGAGAAGGACACATTTTTGTCACGACGAAGACGGAGATAACCGCAGAATGTAAGACAAAGAGAGAAATTTTTGTTACGACAGAGAAGTATCCGCAGAGATGAAAACTCTCGTGAGCTTGAGAAAGATGGAACGAGGGTGCGAGAGCGAGCGAGAGAGAGAGAGGAAGACATATAAAAGGGATGCTAGAGGTAAAAGCTACAGGCGAAAGGATCTGCATGGCGGCTCCACCGCGTCGCAAATCACTTAAACTGCAGGCGCGTTGGAGGTAAAGGCCGGGCGGCACGTTGAAGGTAGAGCGGCGTTCGAGCGAGGGTTGGGAGATAGTCGCTGGGAGCGTAGGCGGCCGGACCGGGCGGGAGGGTGATTATAAGACCGCTCGGGGTCGCTGGCTAGCGAGCTACTACCATCCGTTATGACTATAAATCTAAGATAACAATAACGCCCCTCTCGACCCTCTTCTCAACCCTTTCCTGTCCTTCTACTCTCTTCCCCCTCTCTCTCGTCTCGCTCGCCCTCACGTCCACTCTCACCCTTTTCTTCCCCTACACACCCTTACATCCGTATTTACATATTTCCGTATATCTATACGGATATTTACTCGGTGGCTGTATTTTCGAATATCTACGCGTATGTTTTCGTTTGTGTGTGTGTGTGTGTTGGGCTCGTATGAGTGTGTAGAGATTGCTACTTGTTTATGTTTTGTACATTCTTGTTAACCCGTCTTTCGATCTCTACCCTGTCCAGAATTCCTCTCCTCTTTTTCCTCCGTTCCAACCCCCCGTTTTCCTTCCCTATCCCTCTTCGTACCATTCGATGCACGTGGCACTGTCAACCCGGTATCGATAACAATTTTATTTCTATTGTTAATTTCCAGAGTCCACGTCGAGTTTTCAGGACAGGAAACGTGACACGGGAATAAAGGTTGAAGTTTTATTTATCAATTCTTTTAATTCAGTAATGTCGTAAATTAGATTAGGATAAAAATTGTGTACTCCTGGTTTTTGTCGGTTATATTGAAAAGTATTGTTTTTTCATTGTGCGTTTTGTTCGGTGGGAAATATAAAATTGAAAAAGTCATTATTGGGTATAATCGAAAAAAGCGTCGATAAATTCAGGATTATTCAGAGTAATCAGTTGAGATTAAATATAAAAGCGAAAAATTCATAAAAATACGATTCAGTAAAGCGCTAATGAAAAATGCATCGTTTTACCGTAATTGCTTTTATTTGATGTATAAAAATAAAATACGATGAAATTATTTTATTTTGAGAAATAACGACATATGAAGTATAATTCCCAATTTAATTCAATTTTTTAAATCAGTAACTCAAAAAAACAGAAAATATGATCTTATAAATTCACAAACCGTAAAAACAAGAATTGAATAAAAAAATATAAAATATTTATAGTCACGAAACAATATTTTTGTAACCAAAGAATTAAAAAACTAAAAATTTCATGCAAAAATCTTCAAGTCCTCGTCGAATGTTCTCTCAAATTTCCCAGAGAGGAAGATTCGGGCAGGTTCGACATAAATTTTGCGAAAATGACATTTAGTGGAGCGTTATGAAAATACGACGATAGTTTCGCGAGCGTGTATCCGTTATACGGGGTGAGATATAATTGTGTACGGAGTTGTATAAACTACGTGTGCATAGTTGGTAGTTGGAGTAGGGGAAGTTGAGAGATTCGAGTAGGACGAGAGGAGTTTTGGGGTGGGGTGACTCGAGGGGGTGGAGGAGATAAGTCACCGAGAGTCTGGGTTACCGCACCGTCGGCGAGCAAGGGCGGTGGAACGGGGGGGAGGGAAAGGCTTGGCTTACGGGTTTTCCGCCGGGTAAAGCAATGGCGGCAACGTGTCCGTCCGGTAATAAGGGAAATCTAGTAATGAAGAGGCGTTTGGGTACATCTGCCGCTTGGTCGTCCATCACCGTGAGAACGTTACCTTCCCCCCTTTTCCCTACCCCGCACCCCTGCCCACGGCCAAGCTAATACACGTATAATTACTCCTTTCTAAGATTTATTTTAATTAGCCTCTACATCTTCCCTCTAACGACCAAACGCTCTGATTTAACACAAACTGCGTTTCAACCCTTTTCTCTTTTTGGAGTTTTGCGGGAGAACATACTCGAATGCATGATATTTGAATTTATGATCCACGAATTTATGACGAGGTGAAAGAAATGGCAAAGTTGGGAGTAAAAAAGATTTGAGATTTTTTTTTGTATTGATTGATTTTTTGGTAAAATCGTTTTTCTTTGGTAATTTTTTCCGAAAATCGCTTTCACCTCGATGATTCTGCTCCGGAATCTTCGGCGCTTTGATTCTCGAGTTTACCAGCTCGTTCGCTCCATTAAGTCGCTCATAGGCTGGGTATATCTTGCGCACGAAGCTTGTACACTAATCTGCTAGTAAATCACCCTTAAACGCGCGTTCACTCGTGGATTCCGCGCCCTCGCGACGGACTCAGCCGTGGGCTGAGCAAATCTGAAACTCGTAGCCAAATAGGAGAACAAGCGGGGAGTCGGAGGAACGAGAGAACAAGAGAGGAAGCCGGAAGATCGGGAGAACGAGTTGGGAGACGATTCACGAGCGAAACGAGAGCGCGCGGTTCCTCCAAAATCTCGAAAGTGCGTCCTTCTATATTCCGCGTCTCGAACGTTGCCAGAGGCGAAACGGCGCAGCCTGGAATGCCAACTGGATGGAAGGGCGAGGAAGACGAGCTGCGTGAACTTGGATGAATTCGGCTCGGAGTCGAATTCGAGATCGCGTAATCGCCGTAAACCTCAGACTTAAGGCGAGATCGCTGCGTTCTCGTGATCCCACGTATCCGGGAATACATCCGTGTGTTTGACTCGCTCTCTAGACCAAGTTTTCCTTGTCTCTGAAAATTCTTATATAATTCTCATATACGAATACGTGTTCACTTATTCCTATCCTCGATGTGCACCGGGTGACTCAAAACTCGACGTCGGAAGTAGAAAAATTAGATTCCTCGCAAAATTCTAGAGCGAAAAGTCTTTACGCACTTATTGATCCGACGCACCGATGACGAGTTATCGAGCGTCGAGCGTGAGAGCCAATCATAGACCGGTCACGTGACCCGATTGCCACGCGTCAATCGCTGATTCGCCAAAATCATATTCTCAATAACTCCTCAACGCTTGCTCGGATTTGAAAACTTCCAAAAACATTTCTTTCTAGAATTTCCTCACGCATCCATTTCTTCGCTGTTGAATTTGATTTTTGAGACATCCGGTATCTGAAAGAGTGATATATCACTACGAGGAATAAATATATACTTTATAAATACCAGTACATTCGCTCTAAGCGTAAGTAACGTTTTGGAATCGTCGTAACATCCCACCCAGGAATCCTTAGCTCCTGGCAGGGTAATACGTGGGTCACGATGATACGATAGGAGAGGCTCGTGGTTCGGTGTACCTGGGATCGTGTATACGTCCCGAACCTATATTTCGAGTTCTCGGTGTACTTGGCGACCGCATGCGGTATCTGTTCATCTGGTGCCTCGGCGTAACTCCCGCCTCGTTTTCCCCCATCGCGGGATCTCTTCCGGCGACGACACTGTGCAGGGTCTAAGACACTTCCAGTCAAGAGAAAGCTCGTTGTGGAAGGGAGAAAGTAAAGGATATATAGAGAATTTCTCACAAATTTTGAGACTTTTGCCTGCGTGTGTACTCCCCGGTATCATTTCCTCGCGTTTCGAACCGAGGCCGACAAATCCTCGCGCGGGCTGTATCTCTCGCGACCGGGAGGGAAGAACAGAAGCCCGAGAGGGGAGGATTAAGGGCCGGGAGGAAATCGGGGGGGAAAGAGAAGAGGCACAAGCACATTTCTCTGAAATACGAGGTCCCCGGGAGCATAAACGCCGTTACTATTCCCACAAGTTGTAACTGGTGTTAATTATTGACTTGATATATTCGCGGGTGTGCAAGAGAGAGGGAGACAGAAATGGAAAGGGAGTTAAGGAAGGAAGGGGAAAGAAGGAGAAGCTTGGGTTAAAGGGATGAAAGTTGGGAAAGCGAGGCTCGCGGGCTATGACGTCGCGCGAGAGCGAGACGGAGCTTCGTTGGTTCATACGTATGTATGTAAGTGTATATATATGAATACATATATGCATGTAGGTATATATGCGACTCGAGAAAGAGAGAGACGAAAGTTATTCATGCGACGCGAGCGGATCCGATATCTGATTATCGTTCGTCTTGGGACGATATCGCTAATAATTAAACGTCGAGCGGCACACAGCGCTTCTTCCTATGCTCTGTCTCATTCTCTCTCTTTCTGCCCATTCGAGACTCTCCACCCGTTTTCTGCGATGCTTGCAAGATTTAAACGGGTTTTGTTGTCTATCCTCCTGTTGTTACACGTACTCCAATCGCTTTTCCACGATGGCCCGGCGTTGCTTGCATCTTCATCGAAGAGATTCTTAGCCAATGAGATTCGAACGCTCTCGATACGACGATACTCTCATAATTCTTGAGGAACGATAACTAGTGCTGCAATATTTCTATTTAATTAGTAAAAACATTAATAATTTTAAGTTAATTCGGATCTGAAATATTTTTATTGGTTAAAAAAAGTGGTGTAAAATGAATTTCATAATTTGAATCGAAAATATAAGATATCGAGGAAAAATGATTGATCCAAAAGACTCTGCGATCATGATGTAACAAAAATTAAAAAATTTTAACACGATAATTTCAATAATTATATTCAGAAAAAAATGTCAAGTATGTTTTGTTAAAAAATAGTTCTAAAACCATATCGATTTCGATGTCTAAGTTATTAAATGATAACAGTGATACACATATTTAAAAAATTATGAAAAAAATTAATGAATCATTTTTCATGGTCCCTGAGAGAAAAATTCATAGAGAATTCTGCGGAGGCTGACGCGACGCTTATCATACTACTTTTGGGATGAAAAAAAGAGTTAATCCCTATCGAGGGAGCGCGCGGTGAGGAAAAAAGTTGTGGAAATATGTTTTCTCTAATGCCGTGACTTTAATGCTGTACACCCGGGCGGCTCTTCTGGCTTTCATGACTGCAGTCACACGCCGGCGGAGAAAAAGGAACGCGGGAATTGCGAAAGTAGGGGAGCGCAGGGAGCGACTTTCTCCATTTTTTGTTTTCGTCTTCGTCGTTTTTTTCATCCTCGTCTTTTCCTCGCGCTCTGTCTCCCTCTCTCCTGGTTAAGCCGTAAGCGTGAAATATGGTTAAACCGCCCAGGGGAACTTCTTCTTTCCTCTTTAATTATTGAAGGCGCTTTCATAATTGACGAACTCCGGAGTAGCCGTCATCACGACTTTTCTCGCACATCGCAAACACTTTTTAGCGTAACTTTCATCCTCCGGATTCCAACGGCGAGAGAAAGAAGAACCCGGGCTCGCGACTCCCCCCGAGCGACTTGACTATTACAATTAACGAAGTTTCACCGTCGACGAAACTTACCTCGTAACTGACCGTGTGACTCGTGGTTTCATTTTTTTCTCTGTATTCACTCCCCGCTGTGGCTCGTTCTCTTTCAAAATAAATTCACCTACCGAATAATACAAATGTCATTCTTTCACTCGCGTTGCCAAATTTTTTTTTTTTAATTGAGCTACAAAAATTGGCAACGTGAATTTTACAAAGAATTTTTATTGGTCATTTACGCAATGTAAAAAAAACTCCTTGATTTTTTTTTCTTCCAAATATTTTTTCGGTTATTTTCAACAGTTCTCCGTTGATAGTCGTTTCACATTTTATCGATTCATTCGAAAATGCAAATACAAAGATTTCCAGTTGGAGCGTGTACTTATGCTTGAAAGAGAAGAATAGATCGTTGGATTTTAGTTCATGGAGCTTTTCGATTGCAAATAGAGTGTACCGGGATACAGATATTTCTGGTGAACGCCTGGAAACGAAAAGGTCTAGTGCTCCCTCGCGCCCTTCCCTCTCGAAGCTTAGATTGAATGGCCTTGGGCGTATACGCTCATGACCGTTTCATTTACAAATGTATTTCCTTTCAAGCGAAACATTCAATTTAGTTACATGCCAGCGAGTCCTCTTATGCTCCGCTTTACCTTGATCTACCAACTTTTCGCTAAAATAAATGAGGTAAGAAAAATTTCGAGAAGAAAAAAAGAACATACAGTAAACTTTAAAATTAATAACGAACGTTGCAAATTTTTTCCCACAATAAAAAATCCCAAAAAAAGAATAATTTTCATGTACCAATTCGTTTACATCGCCGATGCGAGAAAAAATTTTAAGTCGAATTTTTTTTTTTTCAAAAAATCGATAATTTTGTGAGGATACAGACAGAAAAACTTCTTTCTCATCACGGGAGAGGAATTAAGGTGAAGATTTAATTTCTGATTAGGTGGGCATCGTGCTCGTCGGGCGAGACTTTTTCCTAGGTCTCACCTCAACTCTTCTCTCCCGGTTTTTCTCGTGGGAGCAATCTTCCCTGGCCATTGTGACTGACAGAAACGCGGCGATTCCGCGAGATGGAAGAACCAAGTCGCATACGAATCGCCTGCTTAGGCACTTCTACCAACCATTTCCACTAATAACGAGTAGTGCTTCCGCTCCCTTCGTTCTCTTCTGGCCCCTTTTTCTCCCCCCACCCCCTCTCTCTCGCCCTCGCTCTCTCCGCCCCCGCCCGTCCACTAGCCATCCCCGGTAAGCTACGACCGAGCGCGAGAGTGAAAAGCTTTCTCACATAATCATAAAGGACTCTCGACAAACTCGAAATGTATTTCGTTTATTTTCTCAACTCTTTATTCCCTCATTTTTTTTCTCTCCTCTTCGGATTCCGCCCCTGCTCCGAGACGAAGAACTGATTTGACAAAAAGTTGACAGTCGTAATTTTCAAGCTCGAAATTTATCGTTACTTTTTTGAGAGAAAAAATTTAAGTTTTTTATAGGAATGGTGAGAAAAACTGATGAAAATTCTTGAAGAAAATTGAATTCGTATTAATTTTGAGTTTTTTATTTTTATATAGAAATAAGTTCGATTTTCTAGGGAGAAAATTTCTTGATAAAAATTTGACCTGTTTTAATTATTTTTATTTTTGCTGTTCAAATAAAAAATTATGAGATGTACTGAGAATCGAAAACTCCCCGACTAGAAATTTCGATCCGGCAGAAGGAAGGCCCTGATCGGCGTGCCGGACTGCCAGATCCGGCGCTGACAAGGTCGCCGGACGAGGGCTGTAGGAAGTTCGAGACGCTTTGACAGCTACGGGCCTTAACAATTTTCCCAGATCAGGGCCGAATCTCTTGCCGGACTTCAGCCGGATGATAAATAAATGTATATCGGAATAACGTTAATTTTTAAAAAATTAATTAATTAATTTAATTAATTATTTAAACGATACTTTTTTTAAACGAAACTATTAAAAAAAGAGCAATAAAATATAGATTTTGCCATTTACAGCCATTTTGCCAATTAGAATGCCAATTAGAAATTTCTTTCCAATTTTTTTACAGATTCTTGTCGGGATGTCAAATTCTTGAGATAAAATTGATTGATGGCAAATTTATTTTATTTTAGTAAAAAAAGTTTGTGGAAATTTTTGTGGAGTATACGAAATCCTTGATAAAAATTGGACTCGTGTCAATTCGAGGTCCTTGAAAAATCCTTGAGATTCTCCGAGAGTTTAAATTCACGGAATCATGACTCGTTTCACTATAAATCCTTGAATCCAGAAGCGAGACGATGGGTGGAAGAATCGTAGGAAGCAAAGCGTAATTTTTCGTTCGAACGCAAAGCGCGCCGGGGCGATGCCAGAGCAAGATGGCGAGGAGCGAGATGAAGAGAATATCTTTGATAAAAAAAAACATTGAAAAAAAAAAACAAGTTTCTTGTGGTCGTCCTGGACATGACACCAGCGACCAGGAAACGCTGGCGACGAGGACGAATTCTCACGAATTCGAAAACGCTCCCGTACGCCTTTTTAGATTCCGCTGGCGCTGACACATTTCCTGATTTTACGGAGTAACGTTGGGCCGCAGAACAGCGCTCTCGGTGCTCCGGAGTCACAGCCATACCCGGGACTTACCTCGAAATCGGTTACAACCGTGAAACGATCCAAACGAGCGAGCATGCGCTTAAAGAAAAAAAAGACAAAAACCGAGATCTCCAGAAAAAAGGACAAAAATGAAAAACAAAGATACGAAAATCTGAAGACGATTTCAAAATGCGTATCACGTAGCTGCTTACGAAACCGTTTGTCGCCCACATCTCGATTTACGGTCGGGGTGACGCTCCGTTTATATTATTTTCTCTCGTCGTCTTCTCGATCCAGTTTAGCGAAATTTTAGACACGCGTTTTTGAAAAATTGGATTTTTTTTAAATCGTAAGAATTTCTTCACATTTCAAAAACAGAATGAAAAGAACTGTGTTTTTCTCGTCTGAATAATTGTATTGCTTCAAAACAAATCATTTTGCGAATCTGCGAAATAAACAACTTTTAATCGTAAACGAATTATTGACAAGCGCCGAAGTTGATTCGCAATTTATCTTGAGTGGACACTCGACGCGATAAGAATTAGAAAAAAACGAGTGAAAAAATAGAAAAAGATAAAAATATATGTTGTTTATATAAATGGCTTTTCGCCAGAGGTTTTGCACTCGCTGCGTGCGGAGCATACGTACAAAACGGAGAAAGCAATTCGTGAGAGATTTCTGTTGAAGCGAAGAAACGAAGCTCCGGGGATGATTATTTCGGTGGAAGGATGTCGTCCTCGGGATTGAATTTGCGTTGGAGGGTCCTTGAACGTGTGGCCAGCCGGTTCTATGTACATCTATCTCTCTCTCTCTCTCTTCTTTTCTTCGGACAACCGACGGAACCTTCTCTCTTGCTCTATCTCCATCTTTCTTTACTTCTCTTCCTTCCTCTCGTTGCTTCTCGTCTTCGCGTCATATCTTCTTCGCTTTATTCCTCCCCACAGCCAGAACCTCTTTATCTAACCACGTATAAACGGACAATTTTCCACGTCACTGAAGTTGTCTTTCATCGAGGAAAGCTTTAACGTTCCGAGCTCTCTGACGGCCCAGTAACAAAGCTTCGACTTCGCCGTGTCCGTGACACTCCCGTAAAGTGATTTACTTTTTATCTTCTGCTCCCGGGTCTCGATAAAGTCACACGAGAAATCGAGGATAAATATTTTTGGAAACAATCGTCACGGTAAACCGAAGAAGATTTTTAAAATTATTGAAATGAAAAAATTTTAATTAAATAATTCGATTCAAGTAATTAGATATCCAACAGTTTAAAAACGGAAATCTAAGTACATGGCAGTGTCTTGACGTCGAGTAATAAACAAAATCGTGTAGATGTCAAGTTAATTTTTTTTTTCAAAAAGTGCAAAAAGTACGCCAAGTATTAAAATAGTTTTCATATAATGATATGAAATAATTTTGTGACCAAGTACTGAAATAATCTGGCACGAAAATTCTACAATTTAAAAATGATTGATTGATTTATTTATTCACTATGCTTAGCTGATAGCTTTAGGCAATATAGTCGATAACAATTTAGAAATATTAACATTTCATTACAGAAATTTTTACAATTAAATAACGAATGTAAAAGTCCTTCGCATAGTATGTACTTGTAGCTACAAAATCTTTTCGAATCGGAGTATCGGAGACAATTTCACTAAGAGTAAGGGTAAATTAAAATTTACATATAAATTGATCACTCTATGAATCGGACAATTCGAATTACCCATACACGTCAATTTTTAATTATGAAATCTATGCAAAATTTTTTTAAACATATTTGGACTAGGTTACAAATATGATTTCGTACCATTTTATATACCCTTGGCGTACTTTTTGAATTTTTTATATACATTCGATACAATGAATCTAAAAAAAGTAATCAAGGAGCAAGGGTTGAGAGGTATGAATTTTTTTTAATCATTTTCGAGTAGATTCGAAATCTGGCAGGAAGTGGCACGTGCCGACACGTTCCCGGGTAAATCAGTTAGTCTCTGTTGGTCGAAAGACGAGAAGCGCTGCTTATACACGAGCCTATTTAAGCGGCGACGTAGGCAAGTTGTCGGTGTGCGCGTGCGTGCGTCCATCGTTTGACGGGGTTTATTGGGGGGTGCAACAGGTCGGGTTATACCGGAGTGTGTTCTCTCACCACCATCATTAGTCAACGTCACCACCCGGACTAGTCTTCTCTCTCTCTCTCTCTCTCTCTTTCTCTTTCACTCTGCTAACTCGAACGTTGCTCTCTCCTTCTCTCTCTTTCCTCCGTTCTCTCTATACCACTTCGTTCCTCTGTTACACTGTGTACTTCCCTCAAACCCCCTTCTTCTCTCACTCATTTAACATCACTTGGCTTCCCGCTGCCTCTATATCTATTTCACCCGGACTGACGTCAGATACTAAAACGCTTCAATCCTGACTCTATCATCCCCCGTTTCAGGCTGTCGTCGCTTCGGAATTAAATCCCAGACACTCTGAACTGATCGCGAGTACGGAGAAAAATTGATGTTTTAAGGGAAAGAAAAATTTATTAGTTCGTTTCATGTTTTCAGTTTTTTACTAATTTTTTATTTCTTTAGATTTTATCTCTGACTTGCGAGCTTGAATTTGAGTCTATAAATTTATTAATTTTATTTTGTTTTCAAATATGATTTTTCCTCTGGGTTCAGTGGAGTTTTTAGATCCCAAGCAAATCCGCGAACATCGCTTTATAAATTCGATGACAAAATAAAGGAAACAAGAAAAAATATCTTTGGACCTTCTGACGTAAGCCCAGCGATCCTCTCTCTTTCCCGAATTCTTTTTCCCGTCGTAACCTTTGATACGAGAAAACACACGGGATCTCATCGTCATCGTCGTTTTCTGCATCGATGTTATACACTGGCCCCTCAAATCCACATTACCTTCAAACGACGCTTTTATTAACCCTTTTTAATGCATATTAACTAGTCTCGAGCTCAGCAAAAATTAATGGAAGAATGGCATAGCGGGTTCAGAGACGCTGTACCATTCGAGAGCCTCGCTGGTGTCCGGAGGTAAAAGCGAGAGAGAGAGAGAGAGATAACGAGAGAAGAGACGGGGCGAGGAAGAGTGAATGAGGGGCGAGAAGAACTGAACGTTCCGAATAGCGGGAATGGGCGAAAGGGGGCGAACGGGACATTCAGGAGTATCACCGTTAGCACTTCCTATTAGCAGGGTTCTTCATTGGTGCCAGGCCAGCTTTCTCCCTCTTTTTCTATATTTCCATCCTCCTCTTTCTTTTTCTTTCTTTCGCTGTATTTTCCTCTTCGTCTCCTTCTCTTTCTTTCTCTGCCTTTATTTCTCCTTCCTTCTCTTCCTCCTCTTGCTTTCTGTCTCTCCCGCTCTCTCTTTCTCTCTGCCAAACGATATCGTATAAACGCGTCGTTAATTACTTACCCCGTGGACACCTCCTTCCACCCTTTTCCGGGAGGCGCCTTCCTCGAGCTCCTCGCATTTGCTTTTATCCAACGTCCGGTTCGCTCTCGTTCCTTCCCGCGTGTTTTCCCTTCTTCCTTGTCGTTACGATGTGCCACGTGTTAAGGAAACAAACGTTTATTCGAAAAAACTAATTGAACAGGAAGCCTCCGCCGGATAATGCATTCACCTTTCTCTCATTCCGCGCTTTGCATTCTCTATTTCTGTCCCTCTCTCCGATCCCCCCGCTCGCCGGACTCGACGACTTCGCCCCTACAACTGCTGGTAAAAGGGGATTATTCTGCCGACACATCCGGATGAGAAGATTCTTCCAGATATTGCACGTATTTGCTTCCTATTCGTCGAAGGGAGGAGATGGAAAAATCGGTAAGTCACGTACAGTATTCGCATCATGGTAACGCGATCCACTTTCTTTTAATTACATAAAAATAATTTACCAATGATTTGAATATATTATTATTATTAGTACTTTGGAGGAATAAAGTCTATTGTTAATTTTTGAAATTTGTTTTATAATTTTGTCATTTGGTCCATGATTTTTCAGTAAAAGTAGCGTGAATTTTATGTACCAAAAGTTTTGGTGTCGACAGAAAAAGTGATAAATTTTGAAAATGAGTGTAATTATTAAAAATAGACTTTAAAAAATAATTAATTCTAAAATACAAAAAGTAAATATTTAAAAAAATCAAAAATATACAGTAAAAAGCTGATAATGGTATTAGATACTGTATATTTCTAAATGAATGAAATTGTCTTATATCAGTATCGATTTTTGGATATCGTACAAAAAAATTCAAAATCAATTATGTAAATTAGACGATGAAAAATGGATTTTGATTGAAAAAAAAATCCTATTCTTCTTATGTGTAACATCTAACTGAAAATTTTATTTACTTTTACAATTTTTAACTGCTTTTCAAAGAGAAACTATTTCAAGTAGAGCTTTATTAAGAAAAAGCTGTGATGTCTCAGGTCATAGTAATGATTAGTGTATTAACAGTGTAATGGAGTAGGATATCAGAAGCTCTCGGAGATCTCCTTGGCGATGATAAACGATGCTGTCGCATCAACCGGAAAATTTGCGGAGCTCGGTCTGCGTTGACTGAATCAAGCAACTATCAATCACGGGTGAGCTTTCGAGAGAGAAAGCGAGGAGAAAGCAATTCTTAGATTCAGAGAGCTTGAGGAGCAAGAGAGAAAAATTTCTGGATTTGGAACTTCCTGAAAAGGAGACAGAAAAATGAAAAAGAGGAAATTCTTGATGTCCAACCGAGATGGCACCGGAGTAACATGCGGAAAAGCTTGCCGTCGGCTCGCCACGATTTTCACGCGCCTGACGAGCGACGTCTGTCTCGCTTTTTCCCGAATTCCACGGAAAACGCGAAGGGATAAAAAAATGTCACACCCGTGAGTTCACGCTCTTCATTTGTCAAACGATTCTCACGCCTGTCCATTTTTTATCCTCCTCATCCACGGAGAAAGGATGCAGCCACAGGTAGGATTCGGATATTTTTGAATAAAAAGCTCGGAACATTTTATTGTCAAATTTCCAGATGATCTTCAATCCTTCGTGAATTATCGTCGAGGATTTTCTACTCTCATCGCTCATCGCATGAAAAATTTACTAAAAACATTATCATTCGACTGATGTACACTTTTTACATAATTTTTGAATATTTTTACAGTATAATTTTAAGCAATTTTTTTCTACTAAAACGGGGATATTGTAAATTCAGCGAAAGAGGAAGAAATTCCGTCATTAGGTTCGTCTCTGTTCGTTGAAAAAAATGAAAAAATGGGGGTGGAAGGAACTTTTCAGCGACGCATTAACAGGCGAGCAGCGGAGAGTTCGTTCCGGTATTCGAGAACGTCCGTTTAGCCGGCGTGTATTTTTCGTGCTTAAATTTCAGCTAAATAACTGCCGGGTAGGATGGTGCTTAGCGCCAAAATAAACGGCGCTATTAACGATTAAAAAAAGGATGAAAAAATGGGAGGAGGGTTGGGAGAGAGGAACTAGGATGGAGAAAAAGAGCGTTTCTGGCGCGGAGACACATACACACGCATCTCCGGCGCATTCTATCGGACGAAGGGAAAAACAAGAAAGCTCCCGGTTTGTAGAAAAAGTCGAAATATGAGAGCAGTTAATAACACTTTGCGGGAAAATAATACTGGGAGAAAAGGCCGCTTACTGTGACAAATAACGACTTTCCCTCGTTCTTTCTCGCTTTTGCCCCGCGTCTCTCGGTCGCCCTCACTTTTTTAGCCAGAAGTCCCGGACCTACTCCCGTAGGCGATCGTTCCGCACAGGACGCGCAAATACCTATGCGATTGTACACGAATTTTCTGACCCTGCTGTCCGGCTGAGCACACGTTTACATTCCAAACCTTCTTTTCTCTCTTTCCCTGTGTCTCCGACATTATTATCCTCGTTGTTTACATTCTCTGGACACGTCTCGTACTATTTCTACTGATCATTGCAAGATTTTATTCCTTTTCCGCTTTTTGTGAGGAAAATTCGACTCGATTTCAGATCAAGATTTGTTATAAAATTAAAATGTACATTTTAGTGAAAATTTTTATAGTTAGATACCTACTTTTTATTTAATTCAATTTTTTTTTCATGTAATCGTGAGCACGTAATTTTTTAAAATGAATTTATTTTAAGTGTATTATAATTACTATAAAATAAAATGATTTATTTCGAGTGTTCAATTTTTTTATCATTTTATTCCTGACGGTTCTTCGTTTCGATGACGCTGACGAGAATTGGTCTCTTCTTTCTGAACCCCTGAAAACGTCAGTTCTCGAAGCATTCACCAGTTGACAGATGTCAGGCGCTCGCGTATCAAGCCCGTCTCTCCTGTCAGCTGCCAGGCTCCAACGAATTATAAACGTTTTGTTGTTCCGATTTTCCTAGTTTTATATATACGTGCGAGCGATCATTTTTACGCACACGTATATAACAAACATTCGTCAAATGATGTGCACGATTTTCGCCGATGAAAAAATGCTCAAAATGGCCGTAAAATCATCCCTCGCTGACGAGATGACGTTTCCCTCGATTACGATACAAAATACGCATTTCATTATTATTCCATTTTTTTTTTTCGATCTGACTGACAATTGCCTGCCCATACGATTTCACGTCGCTGGAGCGGGGCTATCCGTTTTCCGTCAATCTCGATAATATGGTGATGAATAAATAAAAATGCACCGAATGAGAAAATTGAGGATTGCGGAAAAAAACGCACGTCAGCGATTTTGATTTTTTTCTCGACAAATTGCGGGCAGTGAAAATTCATGTCCGTTACATCGTGAATATTTATAAAAATTTATAGTATAAAATTCTCAATTATATTTGAGTAATTAAATACGCTAATGATGAGAATTTTCAGGAATTTTGTATGGATACTGGGAAAGAGAAATTCTTCAGTGAGAACAAAACTGACGAAATTGATATCGGTAACAGGGTGCTTGAAATCCTCTGATTTTCTTCTTCGCTTTCGAGAAAAGACACAGCACGAACAAACAATTCGAAACACCCGGTTACGAGGGATATTACAACGCGGTATTAAGCAAAATGATATAATCCAAGCCCGTCCTTTCTTCCTCCCTAACTGCATCGTTGGCGCTCGTAATGTGATCAGTTTTAATTGCTCAGAAAAAAAAACAAAAATGAATTCAAAATAGTCATCGAAAAAATTAATCTAAAAATAACAATGCAAATATATAACTCACGTCAAAAAAATATTCAAACTGAATTCGGGGATGAGAAATAATTCCACGTGTAAATAAAAATGAAAATAAATAAATATATGACCCGAATAATGATTAAATTTTTTTTGTCCATTTCGCAGCATTTATCCTTGGGATGTATTTTCGCGGATCCTTGAGAATCGATATGTGCGCAAAGAATCGAGAGGGTGTCCTTTTTTTTCATCTGACCACAAAATGAAATATTTCATCTGCGAACGATGCCTCTGGTGCGCTTCTCTAAAAATCACGAGGATCCATAGGGCAGCGCCGTATTCTCCCCCAGTATTGCTCTTTCTCCGCGTGAATCTCTTTCATGCCATTATTTCAAAAGAAATGTCTGCGGTTCTGTGCAAGGCGTCGGGAGAATACGGTGTTTTTCGTATAGGTCAAAGCGTACACGAACTTGGCAGGATTGTCGCGCTGAGGCTAAAAAATATTTCTCACGTCGGTGGAAAGGTTGCCGCCCACTATCCGAGCTTACCGCGGAAAGGCTCCGGAAAGTACGCTATAGAATTTCGCCTTTTTCTTCTCACCCTTTTTCTATATTATTTCTCCTTTTTCTTCTCGATTTCTTCTCTCCTCATTTTTATTTATTTTCTCATTTAATTTATTATCTATTTACTATTTTATGAACTCGACGTATATTTTATCATCCTTCTGACTTTCTGTTTCGATTTTCATCATCTCATTCAAAAAATTTTTATCTTCATTCAATTATAATCACTGATTTCATTATGCACATTTTTCAAAACAATATTTTCATCATTTTTCCAATTTCTTTTCCACTTTTCTCACACTCCAAATTATCTTCACCAAGATTCGTCCATACAATATTTTCCCTATTAATAATGAAATACACACGAAAAAGAATTATGGCCCAGTATCGTCGAAAATCGGTAGAATAAATAGAAGAAAAAAGACTCGCGGAGGAATCGTCGAAGGATTCAGATTGGGAAAGACGAGGTCGCGAAGGGGGAGGGAGGGAGGTAGCAGGGGTCAGAATTCCCGCAGGTAGAGAAAGATCGGGTTCTAGGTGTGTGAACGACGGGTAGAACAATGCGGTGAGAATCGCACGTTCGACTCGGCATCGAAGCGATCTCTTTTCCACCCGCGTAACGGGCGATAGGTCCGTCCCTTCGCGGAACGAATAAAGGCGCGGCTCGTAATTAATGGGGCCTCGATGAATCAGCAGCCTAGCAAAACGATCCCCCATTCCCCCCTCCCCCCCTGCGCTCTTCCTACGTCTCTTCCTCCACCTCTCTGTTCCTCTTTTCTCCAGGTACCCGGAATAATACCAAGGAGACAACAGAATAGTTTATAAAGCTCTGCTGTGTCTGCTCGCCGGTGACTCCGCCATTACCGCGCTTCGAGAGGATTCATGCGACAAACCACCCCGATTTCATCCCGATTTCTCTCCCCCTCCCCCCCTCTCTCGCTCTCTCTTCACCCCCCGACCCCTCCGTCCTGGTTCTTCGCCTCTTTCTTCTTATACCTACCACCGATCCACGTTGATTCCTCGACGTATTAGCATTGCGCCATTAAACTTCGGTTATTCGAAATTTAATCGAGAATGAGTAATTAACGAAATTCACTAGAATGACGAATTTCTTTTTTTTCACTCGATCTTTTCGTTCGTCTGATTACAGTCGTTGGAAGGTTTTCTTTTATAAGAATGCGAGAACAATACGTTTTTTGTTGGGAGAGTGAATCTTCGCAGAGTGAATTATAATTTGTGCGAGTGGAAATCGTCTGGTTAAGGAAATTGGATGGGAAAAGCGCGCAAGAAAGTTGAAGGATTAATTTTTTTCTTGAAGTCGCTCTCGTCGACAAATTGCCGCGTTTTTTTTTTCGTTTTATTCTTGAGTTACAATTTTTCTTCGTATGGCAGTATTTTCCGAGCATCGACACCGTTTCATCCACTCGATCCGGCAACACAGATGTCCCGAGAGTGGACGAGGGGCGTGGAGGAAAAGAAGCGAGAGGGCGAAAGAGCGAACCGTACACTCGACTGCGAACGTCGCGCTATCACTTCGCATTCTCCGCACTCCGCATTTTATCGAAAGTCTCGCTTCTATAAATCACGCGGTTGGCCAGCGCATATTATATCGAAGGTTTATACTCGAGCCCCCGTCCCGTATTTCGATACCGAATGACGTAGCGTAGGATATTTTGTCATTTCCTGTACACTCTCGAATCAATAGCGAACCATTTTTACGATGCACGCCATTTTTCCTAACAAGCTATTTCAAGTTATTTATTTTTTTAAAAATAAAAGTATTCTCGAGCTCTTCATAATTTTCTAAAATTTTGAAATTTTTATGTGAATTTATTAAAATATTGAGAAAATTAAGTTGCTGGATAGTGAAAAAAAATAAGAAATTATAATTTCATTCGACATGCTAAATTTTATCTAATAAAAAGAAGCTTGTTTTTAACACGTGAATCAATTTTTAAGTATGATCTTTGATGATATAATAATTATTTGCATAATTACTTATATATTGAACGATAAAATCGTAACAGAATTTGTTTTTCTCTTGTATTTATGATAATAGTTTTAGATTATATCGTATTTCCTTTATCAATTGTCTGACATTGTAATTCGATTACTAGCTAATCCTTCTTGTTCCTCCTCTGACTCGGAAGCCTGCAAGAAAACGCATTTCCCGAGATAATCGAGCCCTCTCGCTATCGAAACAGCCTTCGTCCCTCGTCGAGATTTATTATACAGTTTATTGTTTGTTATTCCACTCCACTTGGTTTTATGAGCTCCGTCCAAACGAAAAAATCGAAACGTGGGAAGAAAAAAGTTCCAAAAAGTAAAATAAAAATGAATTTCAAAACTTCCAAAAAAATATCAGTCAACAGCTTTCAATATGAAAGAATTTAAGGGCTTGAAAAAAATCTCGAAAATAACCATGTTTTGCATTTTTCTGACCCAATTTTTAGCCCGTTAAAAAAAGGATCGATCCGCGATAAATCATATTTGTATATATGTATATAGACTCGCACGCGAACGTAAATAACGTTGAAATATCGGAATTTTGCCCGTTCTGTCAGTCTATCGCTCAACCCACCGCGTCCACGTACACGTGCACACCAATCAGCTTGTATTTATGTTTGCAGTAAATCACCGCGAACTTTTGATTTGTCGATGGCTTTTATGGATGGAAATTATCGTACGACGCGCACTTTTTTTTCTACCCGCCGAATAGTGGCCGTGCTTTGAATTTTTGTAACTGGAAATATCGTTCTCCCCTCTTCAATGTCTTCGCCCCTCAAAACGTTATCGACATTCAAACATTTAGGAACCAATTTTTTTGTAAATCATTGATGAATAATATTGTTATATTTTGGTTGCATTTTTTCAAATTCAACACTCAAAATATGATATTAAATTTGATATATAGTATAATTCAAATAGTTAATAATATTAATTTTGAAATTATCC
Source organism: Cremastinae sp. B BG-2022a (assembly GCA_030522605.1). Lineage (NCBI taxonomy): Eukaryota > Metazoa > Arthropoda > Insecta > Hymenoptera > Ichneumonidae > Cremastinae sp. B BG-2022a. Next base: position 16,509 of record JAPYYX010000463.1, on the reverse strand, counting down.
TCCTTAATGGTGATAAAATTGTTTGAAGTTACCCATACACATATATGTAATTATATAAATGTAATGGGTAAATTTCAATTTGAAATATAATCAATAAAGATATAATAATTGTAATAATAATTATGGTTTGTATTTACAGTGACTTCCAGGATCAAATTTAAGTAATTTTGAAATTTATGCTGAATGTATTTCATGTACTTTTACAGGTTTATTAATTTAGACAGGATATGAGAGCAAAGTGACGGAAACTTTTCATCTGAGGAAAGATGATTTCACGGATGTCCAGACGAGGGTAGGAGAGGGGGGAGGGGTGAGGTGGAGGAGAATGAGGAGACGAGAGGGAAGAGAAGTTTAGCGGAAGCGTCCCTGTGTGGCAAGGTTGAAAGCCGCTGTCAACATCTCTCAGTGGGCAGCGCTGTCCAGTAGGGAAACCTCGTTATCAACCACCGGCCATTAGCGAGCCAAGGCGACAAAATGCCGTGCAAAGTGCCATCTTTCCCAAATAATTACGATCCGAGAATGTTCCCGAGAACGTTGTTCCGACTCCTACGAGAGCGCTCCCGTCCCTCGCTTACAATTTTCGCATACATCCGATTTTTCTTAAAATTTTCCAATCTCATAACCATGACCGACGCGAAGATTCAGTGTAAACAATATTTATCCACGTAGAATCACGAAAGAAATTCGCTTGGACGTTGATTGTTATGAAAATTAAATTTTTAAAAAATTTCTTCAACAAATCAACATTAAATTAAATAATAATTTCACTCTGAATCAAATAATTAATTTCAACACAATGCGAATGCCATCAAATTTCATCAATGAAAAAATCAAAGAAAAAAATTAAATATTAATTTTGAAAAAATATTGTCAAATTTGTCTGAATACAAAATAAAAAATATTTACGTTGCAGATGAGATCATTCGTTGCTCTATTTTTTTCACGAGGATGATATTTCGAGGGAATTTCTATATGAAAACCAAAGTGGGCTGACCTAGCATTTGCACTACAATAGTTGTCTCCTTTGCAGTAGTGCAAACCGGTGTATGGTCAGACATAACGAAACAGAAGACGAAGGCTTTTGGGGCTAATCCTCTCGTGTATTAAATGAGGTGGTGGATTTGTTCGAGAGAGCTTACGCTCATGCGAAAAGGGGCAAAAGTGGTGGAGGATTTCTGTACCGTAAACGGGAAAAAGGAGGGCGGTAGGTACGAAGGAGGCGGGGAAGAAAAAAAATGAAGAAGGTGCGTGGTTGAAACTGCAAAGCTTCCACACGTGTCCGGCGATGCGAGAGGGTAAGGGGATTACGGTGCAACCTTCCGGTATTTCCGCAGTCGTCGGCTTTGCTCCTGTAACCTGTTTGGTCCAGAAACAAGACGCAACTTACAGCTTTCCTCCCCGCGTTGAGAGAGAGAAGAGCTTTTTGAAGAGCCGTAATGCCGCGAGCTTAATGAGCACGAGCTCGGAATACTCGCGCGACGTCGACCATATTCTGATACAAAGGAAATCGCCGGGACACGTCCTACGGTGGAATACTTGCGAGAGCTTTCCGATGTGAGAATATCAACGAGGATATCGCCACAGGTTTAAACGAGCATTAGATAAACAACTGCTGATCCCGACGTTTATCGGACAAGATTGCACGAACTTTGAGGATATTTTTTTTAGTAATAATATTTGACTGGAAATTCGCGAATGTTATTTGAAAATTTTATCATGAAATTTTTGTTTATGGTTTGGATTATAGAAAAAATTTCACTGTAAGAATATCAACGAGGATATTGGTTTAAACGAGCATTAGATAAACAACTCCTGATCCCGACGTGTATCTGACAAGATTACACGAACTTTGAAAAAATTCTTTTGAGTAATATAATATTCGACTGGAATTTCGCGAATGCCATTTGGAAATGTTATTATGAGAATTTTTTTTATGGTTTGGATTATAGAAGAAATCGCTTTTTGTTTCTTTTTTTAAATTTTCTAGACGAAATGCTTTCTAGTCATAATATTAAAAAAAAATTGTGACTCGCCAATTTTTCATGGTAGATTTTTTCGCCCAAAGGTCATCGCAGCCTCAAGCCAGGACGATAATCAGGGAAGGTGACATCGGCGAGTCCCGAGAGCTGTTAGATAAGCCGTGTGAATTCAGCACTGATACGGAACGGGTTGGGTTGGAAGAAAAGGCGACAGAAGCGCAGGGGTAGAGGGGTGTGGAGGAAGGAAAGGTCATCAAAGAAGGAAAGAGTCGACTGCATTCCAAGCGTAGAATGAAAACAAGAGGAACGAAGCGAGCGCGGGTATAGTCTCTGAGCTCGGTGGAGGCGGCAGCGGCGGCGATGGTGGTGGTTTCGGGCTCAGATAGTCGCAAATCACTTTAACTGCCCGAGAAGCAGTTTGCTGCCGCTAATGGCGTCAAGTGTCTCAGATACCGCAGCCTTCGGGTGGTTACTCGTGGCCTCCTCCTCCTCCTCATCCTCCTCATCCTCCCCTCGGAGCTACCACCTTTTCTCGACGCCAGCAGCCACTTCTCACCCGACGCACACTCGAATCACACTCCAGAGATCGTCATTGTTTTATTTGATAACAAAAACACTGTTATCGTCTTATTTGAAAAAAATGATTTTTCTAATTCAGTTCTGATCAGTATCTATCGTCTACATTACATTAATTTTAGATTTTATTTAGCACGAAACGATATTCACGATTCGCTGTAATTTTTCATCTTCAATTTTAATTGTTCAACTTTGATATTTTTTGTTTTTATTTTTAGCGAAACTTTTCAATTATTTTAAAGTTGTTCCAGAATGTAACAATGTAACGTAATCGTAAAAGAATCCATTTGGATTTTGGCTAATCGTGGATTATTCACCTGCGAAAAGGTTCATAGAGTTAGATAATTAAAAAATAATAAAAATCAAAAAATAAATTTTTTTGTAGTTAATAGTAATTTACTTAAGTAAAAAAGTAGTGTCAAAAATGTAATTAAGGAGAAATGGGCTGTGGCAGATTGCAAGTAGCTCGTCGTAAGTATTTCGCGAGGGAGGGGATGAAAGAGCGGAGTGACCAGGATGGGTCGTAACGTTCGGAGTCATACGTTTAATGTCCGAGCAACCGGTCTCGGTTGCGCGGGACTTCTCGTTGCTTAACCGTACGGGGAATGCTCCGAGAGTCCGCGGAGCCCGCTGTTTCCCATCCGTTACATCAATAAATCTAAGATAACAATATTGCCAACCCTACACCCGTAGGGCCCGGTAATGAATGTCTGTACAGAAACCATTAGCGTCGACAGGCTATACTGCTTTACTACTTTCCTCTCTCTTCACCCCCTTCTACACGCCCCTCTTGACTTCTCTGGCCAGGCTACGAACCCATGCACGTAGCGCTTGCATTTCTCTCGACCAACTTCGACCTCCTCGAAAACCATTTCACGCATATGCGACTAATCACTTACGTAGCCTTCGAATCTCAGAGACTCGATTCACGTCCTTGTCATTTTTTGTCTACTGTCTGGAACAATTTTCGTGTGCGCTCGATACAAAAAAAAATCTTACTTAAAATTCATCCCTAATATTCGATTTTTTGATTGATTTTTGAGCTTGTTAAAAATGTTGACAGGAATACGAATGCAAATCTAAATTTCATTTATATTCAAAAGCATCAATTTATTAGTGTAAAAATGTCAGATAAATGTTATTATTCGAATGCACCCTTCAGCGAAATATTAATCGTAAATTTTTTGTAATTAAAAAACATTGTTTTGTCTGTGGATTTACATCCTTCGGTTCCAAAATTACAAAGGCTTTAAAAAATGCATTTCGAAGTACCCACAATTCCGCCAATAATTATCGAGAGATGAGAGCAAAAAAAAAGCGCTCGCGGGGGTGGATGATCAAAAAATGCCAGCAGCGTTTGATGTACGGTGGTTTCGACACCGAGAAAGGGAAATGAGAGAGACGGTGTTGATTTATGCGGAAAAGTAGCAAAGGTTGCGTCAACCGGGGTAGGGAAACTGGCGCACTGAAAATCTCATAATAAATATAACAAAAAAAAACGAGAATAAAATAAAATAAATAAAAAAAGATAACTCGGGAGTGGGCAGGTGGAAAAAGGCGTACGTCGAGTACTGAATTTCGAAAGTTCACCGGCAGTCGCGTATCGACGGAAAAAAGGGGGATGATTTGGAAAGGGGTTGATCATTGGGGCTGCTGACTCTCTTTCCCTCTGTTTTATTGCTTTTGAGCAGCGTCCATCCCTCTCCGACTCATTCCTCAGCGCCGTATCTCTCTTTTTCTCTCGCGGACTCTTTCCAGCTCGCGCAAAAATCGACATGGCCGAGCGGCAGAAATTTATTTATTATTTTTGTCGTGCAATTTTGTATCGTGCCCAACTGCGGTGAAATTAAATTATTATTTTGCCAATATAAATCATCGCGCGTGTTCTTTCATTTTATCTTTCTCTCTGTCTCTCCGTTTTATAAGCTCGGTACACAGCACACACGCTCGCAAACTCACTCTCTTTCTCCCCTCTCTCTCTCTCTCTCTCTCTCTCTCTCTCTCTCTCTCTCTCTCTCTCTCTCTCTTACTCACTCTCACCCTCGCCCCTTCCCCTCTCCAACGTCACTCTCCTTCTCTCTCCCTCGCGGACGCTTTAAATCCCCACTCTGCAAATGAATATTTATATTTTCCATTGAATTACTCTTTCGGAACAGTAGCGAACAGTTCGCTCTCGAGTGTGCAGTCTACTGTGTATTCTGGGGTAAAACATAATATGCGAGAAATTGAAATATATTCGATAAATTATTTTATCGAGCGGTCGCGGGCACGCTAATCGGCGTTATATCCTGTGTGAAAATTCACCTTCTCACAGGATCGTTCTACCGACCCCTCTAGTTACCCCTCAACAACTACCAAACTGACCCCTCTTTTAAATTCTTTTTATTATTTGTCATTTTTATTTATTTACTTGTTCCTTTTTTTTTCATCCGCGATGAACGCGAAAAAAGAGGAACGTTCTCAAATTTACCATTCCCCGGGCTTATTCGGTTTATGGAAATTACGTCCGGTGTTTTTCCTCATCGATGATTCAGAGCTGGGAAACGGCCGTTGTAGAATTTCGTTTTCGCAATTCAGGGTTTAAGGTACTTGAAAAAAGAACGACAGGAAACGTTTCTTTGTAAAAAGTTTATTTGAGGAAGAAAATTTGCAGAGAGAGAGAGACAGAGAGTGTAGAAAAAATGTGTTTGCACTCCGGTCTTATTTTTTGAGGAATCGGAAAAATTCATCTTCACGGTTCTGGCAGACGGCGGTTGAGAGTAATGTTGAAAATTGGGATTCACAATATTAGGGTGGTAACCGCACTTTATTGGCCGCAGAGTCTACACGAGCTGATACGCGCGAGCTCGAGTATAATATTCCGTAATAACAATGATTTGGTGCGCGGGGCTGTTCGTTTTCTCTCCCTCTTTCTCCCAGACCTCATCGTTCCGCACGGAGCTCGAGAAAACAGTTTTCACAGCCTCAACCTCCCAGTTCTCGAGCTTCCTCGAGACACCGATGCTAGAAAGCTGAGACTAGAAATAAGAGAGATTAGAGATCAAAGAAATTTAAACCCTCAAATAGTTGTAAACTTATTTATACGAATTAACAATTTTTTCAACCCTTTAAATTTTAGCCCATTATCATCCCTTCATCGCGGTAAACCTAAAACAAGGAAAAACACTCGAAAGGAGTTGTGAAAACCGTAAATAATGTTAAAAATCACTGCGATAACAAATAAAACGAAAAAAATCGAATCACAAAATCAAATAACAGAGAATAATAAAATATTCGTGGAGTAAAATTTTTTGTACACTCCACCGATGAAATTCGACTTTCGGATCGTTTCTCGTGGACGTCGTACGTCGCCGGGGGAAGTTCGAATATGGAGTCGCGGCAGGATCGGTAACGCAAGTAGTGACCCCCGGCCATAATCTCTCGCGTTATTCCGAAGCGCAATAAACAGTTTCTGCTAATAGCCGGGGCACCCATAGGGCTCGTATAGCGTTCTTGCTCTCGCGGTGAAAACGTGCGAGTTGAGGATGTGTGGATCCGAGCGGGAGAAAGAGGAGGAAGGAGAAACAGAAGCGCGGAGCGGTAAAATACTAACAGCAGATGGTACAGTCGGGGGTTGGGGGCTGGTAGGACGCAGGGCGAGGGCGAAGGGGTGAGGACATCCGAGGCTTCCTCCCGGTGGGCTGGCAGTAGCGAAGCAAGTTGTATCTCACAGATCTGTCGCGTGATTAAGCTTATTAAACGCTTAACTCACACCGGCTCGCCTGGCTTTGCTCTCTGTTCCTATCCTTTGCCTCTCTCGTAATATCGTAACATTCCCGCCGTACCGGTACATATGTCTGCCAGGGGCTGCTCCCGGCTAGTTTAGTAACGCTGTTGAGCGAAAGAATGGTCACAGTATCGGGAGTCCTCGATCCCGGACTCGTTGGGGGTTGACTGCCCTCTGAGTTACGGCCCTACCGATAATGACCTTGAAAATATTATTTTTTAACGTTCTTTGACTTTATGAAAGAATTAACTATATACCCATAAGTTATGACGATTTTGATTAAGATCTTGGTTGTATTGATCATTAGTTTGTTGGTAGAGATTCATGTCAATTTTTTAAGATTATAGGAAGGATTTTTCTGTTAGGGATGTTCCTAGTTTTCTTAATAATGTTGAAGGAATAATTAGTCATTGATCCTTTTCTGTATATTATAGTTGATTCCTTCATGATCTAATTACCCTGAATTTCTTTGGATGAATCGCTTCGAATATTTTATCACAGTTTACTTGGAATTAACGACTCATCATTAATCATGATTAATTTGAAAATGAAGTAGAGAAATTGATTTCTTCTATTTGTTTGAAGTTTCTGTGTCATTTTGTCAAGCTTGCAGGAAGCGTCAACGATCGAAGCCTTTTCCACCCCTGAGGACTATACGACCGATAATTTGGCTCCGTTCAACGGCAATTCCGTCCATAGAATCTTAGGAAACGATTGTTCTCTGGTGAGGATCTCCCGGGGAGGACGCGGCATCAAAAGATCGTCCAGCAACAGAAATTCGTGAATGCAGCCTCAGCTTTCGCGGAGGAAAGAGCTCGGAGCTTCTCCTTCTCGCTCTCAATCACCTCTCCTGCACGGCAAAGTCCTTCAACGCTATCCAGCACTTACCAGAGGCCGGAATAGTTGGCGAACATTGATCAACCCTCGCTTCGCTCCACCATTGAACAATGAATACACGGGATCCTCGTTGAATTCCACTTGAAACCGTTCCTCTCGGCTTTCCAACCTTATTCCTCAAGGCCATTCATCTTGGAAGGATTTCGTGGTGGAAAGTAGCCAATGCGGACCCAATGACTTTCGACGATGAAACGTGTCCAGGCTAACTGAATAGTCAAAATTAATTTGATGTTTGAACGTGCGACAAAATTTGGGAAGAAAACCATAGAAATTGAAAAATACATTGATAAATTGATGAATTGAAATATGAAACATGGAAAACATTCATATGTGAAAGCTCAAGCAGAAAGGAGTTGTATAAATGGAAATTAGAAACATAAAATATGGAGTTGCTTTCATCTTTCCAACCTAACACCTCAAAGCCATTTATTTAGAAAGGATTTCTTTGTCTGAAGCAACCAATGTACAACCAAAATGAATTTCGACACTAAAACGTATTCTAACTAACAAAATAATCAAAATTTATGTAAAATGGAATGCGCTACAAAATTTTAGTAAAATTATCTATAGTTATCAAAAACTGACTGATAAATTTCTGAAACTTAAAACATCAAGCAGATTTTTGCGAATGAAATCAAAATTGTAATTAAAGAAAGCAAAATTTAAATTGAGTGAGGCTCAAATCTGTAAGATGATCTCAGGGAATGCTTTTGTTTAGGAATTGAAATCCTGATTTAAAATACTGGCTGATAAGTTTCTGAAATTTAAAACATCAAGCAGATTTTTGCGAATGAAATCAAAATATAAGGAATCAAAATTCTAATTTATGAAAGCAAAATTTCAATTCAGACTCAAATCCGTAAGATGATCTCAGGGAATGCTTTTGTTTAGGAATTGAAATCCTGATTCAAAATACGAAAATTGATCGTGTCAAGAGTAGGGAATGCAAGGTTTGCGTTATAGGTTGTTAGAAAATGTCTCATGGAGTATTCCCAGCGTGGCGATATGGAGAAGAGAACGAAGAGCGAGCGTAGTCTCGTATGGGAGTTGGAATAGACGGATAAAGAGGGAAAAGGGAGAGTGCGAGGAGGACTCGCATCAGAAGCGCTTACCTCGCCGCGCGGCCTTCGGTTAATGGACCTGACAAGCATAATTTGGCTTACCCTCGTAGCAGCGAGGCAACCCCTTCTTTCCTCCATGGCTGTCATAAGTGTGTAGTTCGAGGTATTAACGGCCAGGCGTTTAAGCGTACGTTAAGGCGCCGGAATTCATGGAGCGAGGCTCAAAGGGCGCGACGTGCGTGGTTCCTTGTCCACCGAGAGAGGAAAAGGGACTCGAGGACGGAAAGAACGTTTAGCTTGGGTGATTAGACTCGACGAGATAATCGGGAAAGACGCTCGCTTCCAACCAAGCTAAATTTTCCTCTCGGCGCTCAACGAGAGCAATCCTCGAGCTGTCTGATGAGGTTTTGCCCATCAGCTATTTTCATCCTATCTCAATTCTCGAATACACTATTTATTGAATTTTTGATTCACCTCAAAATGTCTGCACATTCATTTTATGTTAATATTTATTGAAATATTCAAAAAAAAAAATTTTTAAATAATACAATTTGAGACGAATAATAAATTATTGACAATTACTGCAAATACAATATCAACAAAACGAAAGAAACGGCAATATATTAAAACTATGATATTTTTATCGAGTTCGTAGATATATTTTTGAAAAAATTCCATGAAATCTCAAAAAATGTTATTTCGTTTTGTGACAGGATTTCAAAAACAAGGCAAGTGACGAAATGTTGCCACTTTACGTCTCTACTTTTTTCTGCTTCTTTTTATCTGACTGTCTCCTCGTAATATTTAATGAGAGGCCTCCAGGCGGTTCCTTTCCAGGTCTAAGAAGAACTCTCTCGGATCAGCAACTGCTTCTCGCCACCGGAAATTGCTGAAGTTTACCATTTTTACGTCAAAACCGGAGACAGATATATATTCTTACATTCAACTCCGGAGCAATTCGATTCAAGAATAAAGGGACCGAGAGTGCGACAATTGGAAGTCCGTATAGATTTCTTGAGTCCAGCCCTGAGGACTCACGGTGACTCTTCGTTTATGAACTCGTGGGTTGTTCAACTTTATATACTTTTCGTTTTCATTTTCAAGAAGTTTGTATCAAAGCCTGGGACAGACGTCCTTAAATAAATAACAAACCTCTGGAATAAATTCATGAGTTCTAACAACTTCAAAGAAATTTCGTACGAATACGAATGTCAAAAGAATTCAACACTCCACAAAATACCGAAAAAATAACAATATTACATGTTTTTAAGTTTTTTTGGTCATTTTTGTTTACGTAATGTATATTTTGTTATTTTTTTAGAATATTAGAAGAAACTTGATCGAAATAAAAGTGAGAGGTATAACAAAATCAAAATGATAATGATGGAGGGAGAGAAAAGAAATCCCTTAATAGTTGCATTAAAGTAAACGAGATCGGTATCAGGCGAGCTTACTCGATCTCATAGCTATTAGTAGTTGGTTTGAGGAGGGTGGATAGAATGCAGGATGTCCGCAGTGACAAAGAGGATGTGGGAAAGGTGGCTCCTCATTCGGGTCCTCCAGGCTCCTGAGCAATCATCATTAATTCACTATTCCTTGCTGACAAACGATGGGCTATTTGCCATGGATAAAGGGGTGGGATTTCCGTGCAAAGAATCCGATTAATTTTTCTTTAGGAGACTCGCTGTTTCTTATTTACGCCGTCTACGGAGTTTGAGCAGGCATTTCGTCTAAAAGTCACTAAGCTCCTTAATTTAATTACAAATTACTAATTTATAAATAGTTTCTATTTTTTGATTCATGACTTTGAGACTATTTTAATACAGAATAATTTTTCAGTAATTTATTCTGTAATTAATAATTTTTTATGCAAATGTTAAACTGATTGATGTCGATGCATACTTCAAATCACGTTATTCGCAAAATAAAACGAGTAAACGATAAAAATCATTAATTAGAGGCTTCGATGATGTTTTCGAATCATCAAAGAGCATTGAAAAACACATGACAGTTTTTTCTCGATTAAAAGTCTTTTTCGATCATCCAAGTTCCCAAAACATTTCGAAACTTATAAATCGAAGGTAAAAAAAAATCGAAAAAACTCTATTGTTTCATCAACACCAGAGATCAAACTACGAATAATTGAGATCAAACGATCAGTACCGAAGAATTCGAAAAAAATATTCCGATCCGAATCTTCTTGCCGCTAATTTGAAATCTCCGCAAAGCGGAGAAATTTGCAGTAGGGTCGAGAGTCTGGGTTGTCAGGGGGAGTGTTCCGGGAGGATATTCGACATTGAAGAGGGGGGGGGGGGTCAGCACACGTAACGGTCGAGCAGCATTGATACGGCCGGATCACAGCCACCGGACCAATGTATTTTACTGCCTGAGGCTTAGCGCTATCGAGGCACGCAGTCACCCGCCATCACTCCGTGCCCGGTATGTAGTGACGGTAATAGTCTCTATATCATTGGCTCTTGGTAATACCCTAGCCTACACCTCTCTCTCCCTCAATTCTCTGTCTTTCTCACGCTCGCCGTTTTCTCTCTCGCTCTTTATCTCGTTTTCTCTCTCCCTCGCTCTTTCTCTTCGTCTGTTTCTCTCGTCTCTTTCCTACCCTCCCCTAATGTTCGAAATGAAAATGAATGTATTTCGGATAGCGATAAATACGTGGTCGATCCCCGCTATGCGGCTCTCTCGCGCCAGCTCGACGTCGCTTCGCCAACAGTACGAAATGAACAGGTGATCGTAATGGCGCGGCTATGGTATCGCTGGATCTTTATTATTATCACTGCGAACACACCAGACTCGCCCCTCCCTCGGCAATCCTAATGGAATAAAGAACGTCCGATCGCCCAAATTATGAGGGATCCGTTTGACGCGACCCATCATTGGGGTTTTTTGGCTTTGCTTCGAAAAAAATAGATGTATCGTTACTTTTGATGATAAAAACACTATGAAATATATTTTTCAGCGGTTATTCGTATTTTTCGGATTGCTTAATATTTTGCCGAAATTCGTGCATTTTACGTAATGAATGAGCACTGATTTAGTGTTTGTATTTTTTTATTTTCATAAAAGATTTATACATCTTTGAAGCTTTTTCCTTGAACGATTCACTCTTCTTGACGTAAATTTTGAAAAATAAACAAATTTTGATAAAACTCTTCATGAATGATGACTCCTCTCGTGCTTTACCCATAAAATAAATTTTAATATGAAAAAGAAATATATTTCACGAAGACCGTGAACTTTTTACTCCGCTTCGATTTATCAGAACGTCAGGCGAATAAAAAAAAATTTCGTCAAGATTTTGCACGAACGACAATTTTCCCTGCACCCTTTTCTTCGCGAAATATAAATTCGGATACGAAAACTTGGGAAGCCCGGGGTAAAAAGGGGGAAAAAATAGTGTAAATTATGAGGAACGCGTTTTACTTAACGCGAAGCATCGTTCCCTCTCGTCGTCTCACTCGGCTGACTTGTTCCCGTTTTTCTTTCCCGTTCGCTCTATCTCTGGTCCCTCAGCCGTTTCGCTTGCTCCGTTTCTGACTCTCTCTCTCTCTCTCTCTCTCTCACTCTCTTGCCCTCGAGATGTCGCGCCCCTAATTTATGTGCGCGGCTACTTCCCGTTTGCGGAGAACGCTCTCGCGTCGCACCCGACAGCCTGGACGTAGCGCAAGGATGAAGGTACGCCCCTGGAAGATATCTATGTATCCGTCGCGGCGTCACGACGTCTCACTAAATCTGGTGCTACGTGTCTACCGCGCTGCCCTCCTCACCCTTTTCCTCCTTCATCCCCCTCTCGCCCCTCTGCGCTCCTCACCTCCTCCTCCTCGCCCCCTCGCCCTCCTACACCGCACTCCTGGGTAAATCAACTTGAGTTAACTTCGTCTCATCCGACACGCCGTTTCCGGCTCTACCATTTCTCGCCAACACCGCTCTCTCGCCGCTGACAACTCTCCTCTCGCTCTTCCTTTGTAATCTCTGCTGGTAATGAATGGGGAATGATGCGAAAAACAGGTATTTAGCCTTGAAGATACCTCGAAGGCTCTCCCGACAGATATTTTCAATGTTTATTATTTATTTAAAATTTTCGTATTTGTGTGCATATAATTTACGGGTAATTGTTGAAATTTTTGATTGTATTGTGAATGTGTTAGTTATCTTGCATTTCTGTAATTTTAGAATAATTCGATGATGTTGTACTGGATAATTTTTTGATTTTAGTTTAAATAAAATTATTTGTAATGCAGATATTTTATTTTTTAGTTTAGGTAATATTTTATGTTAAATTTTCGTTCTGTATGCCCTGAATTTTTTATTTATTTTTATCTGTATTTTTTTAGTATTTTTGAAACATTTTTATCACGGTGAAAAACGAGCCAATCAGGCCTAAGAAAATGAAAGTATCGAGACGAGAATTTAGACTTCTTGAAGATTGATCTCCGGTGACATTATTTCTGGTTAGCCTCGATGCGAGTGTTAGTCTTCATTCCTTCGCTCGGAATCCGAGGGATGCGAAACCGCTGCCGTCGCAATTCCTGCTCCTCTTGCTCTCACTCTCTCTTTCTCTCTCTCTCTCTCTTTATCTTTCTGTCTCGACGCCGGTGTTCCCTTGATTGCGTCTAGTTAGAGTCACACACCGGGCCCATCAGTCGTACGCCTCTTTCGCTTAACCCCGATTCTTCGTTTTCACACTCGCCGCCGTGCTTGAACGGAAAATCCTCTCGAGGATGAATGAGGCTACTCGTGCCTATTGCAAACGAAAGCTCTTCTCACTTCCAACGAAAATTTCTCACAAAGAAATTAACTCGTTAGATAATTAAATCGAGAATTAAATATTTTGTTAGTTATTTTCTAAAGTTGTTTACGTAAAGTTTTATTTCTATTGGATTTACTTATTTTTTTCAGTAAATCGTTTATTGTAAGATATGTAAAGGAGACAAGGAAATAGAAATAATAAAAAAATCTCGAATGAGATGTTCGGCAAAAAATTTCGAATCTTGAAGGCAGAAAATTTTCGAGTCCAGAATTTTATACGATTTCGGGCGGTCCCGTTATTTCGGGCTTATACAATCTTTCGCAGCTGCTGCTACAAGTATCACGAGCGGTTCTACACGACGATAAAGGCGCGCGCTTTCTTTTCGAACACGAGTCTCATCCCGTTGCGGTCACTCTAATTTATCTACACACTTACAAAATTTTCAAGAATAAAAATTGAAAATACACGGTAAAGTTACGAAAAGAAAAAATCGAAACAAGTAAAAGAAAATAGAAACGAAAAACAAAAAAACAAAATTGTACAAATTCCGAACCGCAAACATAACAATCTTTGACGAAAAACGAAAAAAAAAACGATCAGGGGCAAAATTACAAGAGAAATAAACTAGTAAACAAGAAACCGAAAAAATACGACTGTCAAAAAAATAAGAAGCGAAACAAATCGAGGAGTAAGCCAAGAGCCGAAAGAAAAAGAAAGAAAAAAATTGAGTACTATTTCTGGGAGAACAACAGAAATAACCGGAAGAAGAGGGAGGAAAACGAGATGAGAGAAGGGGTTGGAAGGAAGGCAGACGTACACGAAATCCGATCGTAATTTCAACCACAAGCCAACGGTACCTGCTAATCCATTCATACTCTGGTCTCGGGATGGTGCTCGTGGCGGGGTGTAACAGGGAGCACGAGGAGACGGGTGGTGAGGAGAGGGGGGTAGAAATCGCGAGAGGGGGATTCTCCTTGCAGTGGCAGATCGGGGTGCGCTGCATGCGCGATGTACACACAAGAGCCTCGGATATATCGGTCGGTATTTCAGCCACCATGCGGAGGTAATGGATTCAGAAACGCGCGGCGGACACTGTGCCGCCCCGTGTTAATAACAATCCATACTTATTGCCCGCATATTTTACCGATCCCCCTTTCCTCTTTCCACCGAACCGCCCCTCCTTCACCTCTCTCCCTCCAGGGGCCGGCGTCTCTTCCGCGTAGCCTGATGCCGCTTGCTACCAACTATATTACAACATATGGAGAGCATAAACTTTTATAGCTACCCTTCTGCCGCCCTTTCTCCACGCCGAAAGCCACCCCCGCCCCTGACAATCCTCAGCCATTCGAGGCAACCTCCGCGCCATCTCATCCCCCATTTTTTTTTCTCCTCATCTCTCTCGATTTCTCTGTATCCTCCTCGCTCTCTTCCTCGCTACTTTCGCTAATTACGAGGCTGTAGCTCCCGAGAATTCGCTCCCAGGATCCTTATTTCCCGGGTTATTTATCTTATTTTTAATAAGAAAAATGGAGACTGAGAAAATCTAGCGATAAATCAATATATGATGTGACAATAAATGTGTTAATAATGTAGCGATAAATATTAGCAGCTGATACATATTAGTAATAATGATAAATCAGGGAAATAATGTGTATTCCGCAGTGGAAATTATTTATAGGAAAAACCGAGGGAAAGGAAGATGGAAAAATGTGGGGATGAATTGGTCAAGTTCTCGAAATATCGAAAATGGCGTTGACGCCGTTGACTTGGATATCATAGATCATCGAGAGCCCCGAGAAAAAGAGAAGAGAACGTCAGAGGAGCCCGGGGATGGCGCCGGGCGTTGAGGGGAATCATGGAGGACGAGTCCTAGGAACTTGAAGCTGGGGCAAAGCGTCGCGGCGGAGGAAATGGCTGGTAACCCGGGTCCTGGGCAATGAAGACTGTCACCCCGATGATGAACGCTCCGGACGTAAACCTGACGAGTGACTCCGTAGCCGTCTTCGGCTACGACCACTCCGTTGCAGACCCGTACATCACTTTTATTGCCGACCGCCTGCTCGCTTTCTCTACCTTATTCTACCTATCTCGCTCTCTCTTTCTGTTTCCATTTCTATCTTGATATCTCTTGCTCTCTCTCTCTCTCTCTCTCGTTTTATCTCTCTCGCACTTTCTCCTCCACGCTTCTCCTCTGTTATCTTCATCTCGCTTTCTCCCTCCCTCAATGTTTGTGATTCCCTTACGAAAACCAGAGTCGAAGATTTTCCGAGGATTTGCGGTTCTTCCCCCTCCAGCCACCTCTCTCTCCTCTCTCTCCCGCTTGCGAAAAATTCGAAAAAACCTCTCTGCGAGAGCCCAGGCTCTCCTTCTTCCATCATAAAGATTTCGAAGTGGAAAAATATATGATACGAAAATAGAAAACATTCCAGTTATTTCTGTACGAGAGCTGAGTGAAATCTTTATCGTTTTATATTACCATCAGTATGGAGAAAATGGCATAAGCGTTTGTTCGAAAATTCTTTTTGTCGGAGGCTAAAGAAAATTTTCATTAATGCAATAATTCTTTTTTAGACATGCGTATATTGAACACATTTTTCAACGCAGATAAAATAAAAAGTAAGTATCAAATACAATTTAGATAAAATATGTAATATTGATAGTATAAAATTTAATGAATAAATAGAAATAAATAGTGCAAATAAATTAAGGAGGAATTGTACCTTTTTTTATAATGGTAAAAGAAGTTAAAATTTTGTAGACTTGTTTGAAAACGGCTAAAAAATCCTTGTGCCAAATTTGAGAATGATTCACTAAATGGTTTTAAAGTTATTAACTTTAAAACCATTTAGTTTCAAACTTTATAAAATATAACATTGTGTCTTATGGAAAATTCATATAAACTTTCTAAACATAAACAAAAAAAGGTACAATCTCCGTAAAATTTTTTCTATGTTTCATATGAGTGTTCAATGCTAATTCCAAAATTTGAAAGAATTTCACTAAAATTTTCTACAATTTTAATTGTTTAAACAATGTTAATTGTTAAAATGGTTTCATTAATAATCGGAAGTTGTTAATCGCTATTGTAGCTAATACACCAAAAATTCAGAACCCATTCAAAAGATTAGAAAGTAAAAAATTTGCAAGTTTTCGTTCTGAACATACTTTTGACATGGATTGTACCTACCATTTTTCCTTAAAGACTCACCCTTTCTGCAACCCACGACTTGAATGATCTTACTTGTTATGGTGCATTATGATGATCCAAACGTCGAGTTAAGGGATCGTCACAGTGTGATCCTCCGAAAAATCTCTTTTTTTTATAAATAAATACATTCATGATGAATACAACATGATTTTTTAAACGTTTATTTATTAGGTTTATAATTGTTAAATAAATTGTTGTAATGACACTCAAAAAAAAGGTCCTGTACGGTGACCACGATTGCGGCCGCAATTTTGATC